>BGPR01004675.1:42502-107279 GCA_013235015.1 Araneus ventricosus | reverse complement strand
GTGTCTTTATTCGATTGATTCTCCACGCTAACTTTATCTACGCGACAATATATTTATCAGCAAAAAGAATCCCGAATCAACTATCTCTCTGAAAGATTCTAGCTGTTATTTCACGATTTTCTAATTTCGATGTTCTCCAATAGCTACTTTGTAAACTATTATCCGAAAAAAGTTCGATTTGAAAACTATTTTAAAAGTAAAAAATATTTTTAATGAGGAGATTTCATTTTATTATTCCCCATGGTTATTTACAAATTTTTTTAAAAATTAATTTCCTGACCAAGCGATGTGATCATCTAGTTGACTATAAATTTGTTTGTAAGTAGTCACGGCCAAATACCATGTTCGATTTTCTTCTAATTCTGTATGAATATTTCTTGAAGTCATTAAAAACCACGCATTCGATAGGGATTTGATTTTTGATTCCGTTGTAGAATGGCGGTCGTTTCAATGGCTTCAAAGCTTAGTACAACAATAACAAATATGGCACAATTAACACATTTAAGTCAGTTTGATAATGGTGAGACATTTAATGTTTAAAAACAGTTTAAAACTTTAAAGACTGCGAGAAAGAAAAATATAAGGGTATTTTTTTCAGTACTATTTTCGCCTGGACTATTCACTGTAATTATAGTCGCCAGTATGTGTACACTAACAGGGTGTTGTACAAAGGCCCCCATATTTTAAAATTAAATCTGATACAGAAGTTTAGAACTTATATTTAGTTTTTATTATAGTAATAATAAGACACAGTCCAGGAAAAAAACTGTCTAAATAGAATTATTCTACTATACTTAATCGTATATTGGATTTTTAAAAGTCATCGTAAAGGCAAGAAAGTAGTCTACTGAAGAAATTTTCCGATTAAAAAAATTATAAGGGATTGTCTGTATATATAAAGCTGTACTATCTTTAAAAATTCGAATGGCAACACAGTTTTAGTTTTCATGAATAGAATCTTTCTAACATAGTCATCAAGAGATACTTGAAATTTTGTGTTTTCGACATAATAAGGTCGTTTCCGATAGTTAAACAGATTTTACAAATTATTCTCTGGAGTAGTAGATTTTTTATTAATATTGCATTTTAAAAGCATGTTTAACCCACTCAGCGCCAAACCCGAGATATCTCGCGAACTTTTTTTACGTCTCAAGCGGCAGTCTACGAGATAACTCGCAAACTTTTCTGCATCTCTAGCGGCAAGCCCGGGTATTCTCGGGCTATTGGAATTTCCTTTCCCCCAGGACCACATACATACTAGTAATTGGAAGGTTGGCCTGTCCATTGTGTTTGTCACCCCGCAGTTGGAAGAAGATGGGTTGTAAGTTTCTGTTTGGGCTTTCTGACTTCTGTGCAAGACGGATACCTTTCCCTTACCCAGCTCATCGGAATTTTCTGCTAATTCTTTGAAATAGTAATAACAGCTTTCCAGCTTTTATTTGCGGAAGAGAACGTGAGGATGGGTACTATATTTTTTCAACAGCTATGTTACTGTTTATAAAGTATAAAATGTATAAAATGGAGAATGACCAAATAGTTATTTTCGAGAATCCGCTACAGAAATACGGATATAAAAATAAAAAACTGCCTTCCGCTGACAAAAAATATTTCCAGGTTCCTAGATTATTACCTGTTTCTATTTTTAAAGCAGGTTTTAAAACTATTTATCATGACGGAATTCTACTAATAGAATTTTACAGAATTATTAGGTACGTTCCAGTTAAAACCATACCATGTTCTTTACAACGAGAAACTGCGTCTCTTGTACTTTTAACGTTGAGTTATAATTAAGATTTAAATAAAAAAAATTAGATATTAAAATAGTTATAACGTGGATTTATTATATATATATAACTTTTATGAAGTCGTGGAAGTAGCAGAGATTAACAAAACGAGTGTCAGTTTAATAAAATGATTCTGTAACCCAAAAATAATAGAAGATACAACTTCCAGACAAAGGTTTTATAGCCTTCCGATGATTAATTTGGTTTATTCAAACTAACGTAGCGCAAGAAAATATATTTTATTGGTTCTCATCTCGCGACAGGAGATGGTAAAGGCATCAAATTATAGCAGAAAAGCTAACAGTTATTGTATGACTTAAATAAAAATTATTTCAAGGGAATTACTGTATAAATACGTAGTAAAATTCAGATAAAATATGTTATAAAACATGCGATAACTGTTTTTATAGCATTCTGATTTTCAATACATCCATTAGATAGTGAAATCATAACTGGAACAAAATTCAAAAAATAATCTTAAATTTACATATACTAGGATTCGCGCACTCTTATCTTTACAAACCTAATTATAGAAAATCTTTTTTAACCCTCGGAGCGACTAATAGGTCAGAGTAAGCCGTCTGAAAAATATCTCTCTGCTTTTCAATGGGTTCCTTTAAGAAATATACACCGTCCTACAAGAGGTGATTGAAAAAGAAACACCTGAATTTCCTCCTCCCCTATTGCTACCTGCGGGAGGTCTAATTATCCCAGCGGGGAGAGTCTTCCCCCGTTCCTTATCTCTAGCAGTTCCCCTTCCCAGAGCCGGCCGGAGGGCAGTGTGAAAGGTGCGACCGCACAAGGTTCCTCGCCGCTGACTGATTTTGTAAAATGAAAATGATTTCTGTTTTTTCAAATCCAAGCAGTGGCGAATCCAGGGGGGGGAGCTATCGGGCTTCAGCCCCCCACAGAGCTGGCAGAATTCTTGATTTTATTTAAAATCACTGCAACTGTTTGTTCTTAACTTCCCCTTTTTTTTAAAAAAATAATTCAAATGTGAGAACATTGCTTTCTGGCTTGACAGGCTCGAAAGTTTTCCTGCTTTTCTAGTCATTGCACTTGTAATTGTAGCGTTGACGCAGTCGAAAACATTTTTTGGCCAGTTATTTCAATGTTTTTTTTTATTAAATTATCAAAAGTAATGTAGTTTTCTTTATGATTTTACTGTCAAAGAAGAGAAAAGTCTGTAGTTAAAGTGTTTTGGTTTCAATGAGCCTGAGGTTTCATATTGCCGACGATATAAATTTCATGAACTCAGCCCCCCCCCGATCCGAATCCTGGATTCGCCACTGAACAAGTATAAATACATTTGAATATAATTATACAATTTGTGGCATTTACATCTACCAATCTAAGGCAAGGTTCGGTTCTTAAAGTCGTGAAAGATTAGAATATCTTACAAGCTGCACATAAACTGTTACAAACTGAGAAACATTATTGACAGAGAATATAAAAAATAAGCTGAAAACGAAACACAACGTTTAACATGTTTGTGTATAATAGTAGCTATAATTTAAAGTGGCTATTTTTTTATATTTAGTTAAAGGAAACAATAAATTTTTAAGAAAGCTAAGCATTTCACTAATTTTTTAGATTGCAGGCTTTGAGCCACTAGGCATACTGTTTGTTTAGATTAGACTCTATGAATATATACAACAGGGCCGTTTAAGTCCTAAACGGCCTGTAGGCAATATAAGTTTCAATTTCTTTCTATTCAGATTCAAAACCAAATATTTTATTTTTTTCAGTAAGCAAATATTAAGACTGACCGAAATTGGTAAAGAAGTATATTTAATTTCCGATCACCTTCTTAGAGAGTGGTTATCTATCTCAGATATAAAAAAAAACTAAAATGTAATGTAATTTTTTTTAATGAGTGTGAAAAATTGAAACTTTTTTTACCCAGTCTAAATAATCTAATATAAACTTAGGGATATTTTGGGAGCCAGAAAAAAACGGTAAAACAAACTGGATCACACTGATCTTCTCGCTAAATTAAAAACATGAGGAAAAAACCTTATGAATAATGTTCTGAAATTTAAACAATACTTGATTTCAATTTAAATAAATTCCAGTATACGGCTCTTGCAAATTAAATGAAAACACTAAATGAAATTACCTTGAAAATAAAGCTTAAAAATATCATAAGGCATTGGAAGCCTTCAAAGATATTGGGCCCCTAGGCAGCTACTTACTTTACCTATTTGATAATCCGGGCCTGTTTGCAAAACCGATTTGTGTTGAAACGGCAAAAGACTTGACAGGAAAATGTTGTTGACTAAAAATCTCGTGAAATATCATTTTGAAAAATATCGTGAATCGGAATTCATACTATCTACTTTTAACAACTGCAAAGTAAATAGTTGAGTAGTTAGTTCAAGGCGACATCTGAATTTAAGAATTAAAGACTGGATGGAAAAAACAATTTTTCTTTAAAGCAGCCGATCAGTCTATTTCACCTGTCAATTATCTATTTTCTAGTCATAATGAATAGTGCCATTTTTTCTTTTCGGAGAAGATCGAAATTTATCATGAGACGCCTGACAGAATGATGGCTCTCTGTTCTCTTTAAGTAAAAAGATAAATTTTCCTGAAAAAAAAGAACATTAGTACTGATATGGTCTTTTTGAGATTACACACCCGTCTGGCGATATGGTAAACATTCGATCGTGGTCTATTGATAGTAAAATCGCAAGCATTTCTGACAGCATTCTTGTGAAAAGGTGTTACTGCACTCATTGTACGATGGAATGCTGAAAACCTAGGCAAGGGTCAGGAATAAATTGATCCGTGTAATATTGTTCAAGCTCCCTCCTTCCTATTATTGTTGTCCTCATCTGTTGCGAAGCAGCTTTCTTTGTTTGTAAAGTTTACCTTGATGTTTTTGTTGAGATTCTACAAAAGACAACAAAGCCGACTGGTTATAGTGCATGGAAAAAAGGGATTATCCCTACTTCTTTTCAACTTGCTGTCCAGATGGGATGTTATATCGGGAAAACCATTGAAACAGATATCTTAGAGAGACAAACCTTTGGACAATGATCTTTGAGGTGTATCACATGTATTTTTCTTTCTTCTCCTTTGAAACCAATTCCATTACAAACACTTTTCTGTTTCCTTCCTAAGATACTGTTTGAGAAAATTTTAGGAACTACTGACAAACGCAAAAGAGATCTTTTCAGGCGCTAACTTCCATTGATTGAAGCTCCTTTGTTAAATCTTCTACTTAAAATGATAAAGTACTGAACGAAGTATAAATAAAGAAACTCGAAGGCGTCGGTACCATTTCTCGGCGTCTAGAAGATCGCATATCAGTAGTAAATTCTTTCTGGATTTTGTTTGATGATGAACAGCGATTCTGAAGAGGACAATTTAATTGAAACTTCATCGGAAGATGAATTATCATCATCAGAAGACGAATCAGATGATGAATCTTTGGAAAGTGCAAGAAACTGGTGTTGATGTTTCCGTTTTGACTCCTGCTCCACCTAAATTTCCTTTTACCGGAAATCCAGGAATCAAAGTTTCACTAAGACAATCAGATGATCCACTGGATTACTTTTGCCTCTTTTTTGATGATGAAGTAATTTCATTCATCGCAAAAGAAACTAATAGCTTTGCGGAAGAACATTTTTCAAATTTGGAATTAACTCCATCAACTAGAGCTTTGCAGTGGAAAGATGTCACTAGTGAAGAACTAAAACGTTTTATATATTTGTTGATTCTACAAGGAATTGTGCAAAAACCCACCGAAAAATGGTTTTGGTCCAAGCGACCAATTTTATGTACTCCATTTTTCGGAAATGTTATGAACGAAAAAAGATATTCTCTTATAATGAAATTTCTGCACTTCCAAAGTAGTAATGATTCCGAAGATGAATCGCCTTCTAACAACAAACTAAAAAAAAATTGTGAAATTTCATAGTATGCTTATGCAACGATTTCAATCAACATACATACCAAAGCAGGATATCTCAATAGATGAATCACTGATTAGTTATAAAGGGCGCTTAGGATGGAAGCAATATATTCCAACAAAAAGATCTAGTTTTGGAGTAAAACTGTTTCAACTTTGTGAATCCGAAAGCGGATATATTTGGAACTCTATTATTTATACAGGAAAAGGTACGACGTTCCATGAGGATTATGGTGTGTCCACTAAAAGTGTTATGACGCTCATTCATGAACTGAAAAATAAGGGGTATACACTAACCACGGACAACTACCACACTTCACCAGAATTAGCCGAAATACTTATTAAATGTAAAACGGATATTTACGGTACTTTAAGGGCAAACAGGAAAGGTTTGCCTCCGTTAATAAAGTCGTCAAAAGTGAAGAAAGGTGAAGTATTGGCCTTTCAAAAAGGTAAAATATGTTTATTAAAATGGACAGATAAAAAACCTATACTTATGCTTAATACTTTACACAGCACTTCGATGGTGACCGTGGAATCAAAAAAGTCAAAATCTTCGAAGCTTAAGCCTGCAGTCGTGGCTGATTACAACAATACAATGGGTGGAGTAGACAAAGCTGACCAATGTTTGTCGTACTACCCAGTGGCGAGAAATCAGCAACGAAAATACTACAAAAAGATTTTTCGCTACTTACTTAGTCAAGCAGTGTGGAACGCTTTTGTAATCTTCAAAAAGAATGGAGGAAAAATGAGTCAAGTTGAATTTCGAATGAAATCAATCGAAAGATTAATTGAAGTAACAGTCTGTAATCCATCTACTCGCCGGGGTCCATTTCCTAAATCGGAAGAAAATGTCGTTCGCCTGACAGGAAGGCATTTCTTTTCTTATGTTGATGAAAGTGAATCCAGAAAAAAGTCAAGGAAGTGTGATGTGTGCTCACTAAAAATTAATGAGAACGGTAAGCGTGTGCGGAGAGAATCACGATTTGAATGTAAAAATTGTAACGTTGGACTTTGCGTTGCACCCTGCTTTGAAATTTACCATACGGAATCTAACTTATAGCATTTTTATTTTTAATCTCATGTCTTAACTTTAATATATTTCAAAAAAAGTATAAAAAGTACCTAGGTAATTAATGTAATGGCCAGTTTTATCAATCATTAGTTCATGATCTTGTTATATGTGATTGATTTACTTCATTTCTGAATTTGTGAATATTGCAATATTTTTTAATCAGTACAATATTAAAAAATGTTTACATATTATTTTATTGTTATGATCAAATCTGCATTACATAAAAACAGATCATAAAATTTTGAATAAAAGAATTAACAGTTAATATTATAATTGTATAAATTTTGTTATTTTCAGTTAGACAAGTTTTGCTACATATCTTTAATATCAAACTTTCCAATAAAGCTCACATTTTAAAATTCAAGTTTGATCCTTATTTTACATTTCATCTTTACTCTCTAGAATAGATTTTATTCACGATTTTTCATTTTATTATCCCCTAAGATACAATTGCAAAATTGAAATGCCGAATTAATTTTTTTAGATTTTCAATAAAATTCACATTGTTTTAGTTTGGGGCCGTTCCAATATTACGTAAGCATGTTTTTGGAATTTTATGACCCCCTCTTTCTTTTTTCTACAAAACGTATAACAGTAATAATCTAATTTTAAAAATTTTAGGACTTAATTCAAATAAAAAAACTCTAACTCGGCTTAAAATAAAAAAAAAGAATATAAGTTTAATTTCCTTACAACTTCAAGTTTAAGCTTACAAAAATCAAGTTTAACTTTCTTTTGCCAATTTTAACTTTTTCAAATTTAATTTTTTAAAATTAAATTGTTTGTGCAAATTACAAGAGATTTTCTGAAATAAAGTGATTTTAATGTCTTACGTAAGCATCACTCATACTCCCTCTCCTCCTTCTCAGCAAAAATAAGAAACCCCCCTCCCCCCTTGGGTGCTTACGTAATATTTGAATGGCCCCTTTTCACAAAACATTACTGAGTAATAAAATTATTTCGGAGTTTTGAATGGGACTAAAAATGTTTTTCCTACAATTTAGACCAAAATTCTTTGTTTTGTAATAGTTATATGCTAACTGGATAGAAATACAAATTTCTAAAATAGTTGTCATGTTAAGAAATGAAAAGTTTAGAAACGTTAAATTTAAAAAAAGATTTTTATTAAAGCTTCTTCAGGTTCAGTTTCTAATATTTTTTCATCTAACTTTTTAAATGATTCTCAGAAGATACTGAGTAAAATTAGGATTCCGATTTTAAATATGTGAATTAGTTTCTGAGAAAAAATATTTTCTAAAAATGTATGTACATTTTTTGCAAAATATAAGATATTTTGTCTTTCTTTATTTTCTATTAATAACAAAAAAATCAAATGTATTAAGGCTCAAATCATGTTTTGAATTTTCGCTTTTCCCGAAAAAAGTTTACAAGTAGTATCTGTTGCAAATTAATGAATTCTTTAACCCTTTCAAGGGCGGTGGTTTCTTTTCGAAATCACCTGTTAAAGAATTATTTCATAGGGAAACTACCAATTTATGGTTATATATTTCACAACAATACATATTTTAATATCCAATAAAGAGACCTAATTGCAGTAGAATTTCTAGTCTTCTTTTGTCACGGATTTATATGCGAATAAATTTAGTTTTCCCGAAGAAAAGAAATCTACCATTTTTCAATAAATTTCTAAAACATAGGACTAGAAACCCATTCAAAACTTATTACATTTCTACATGGTCTTTTCTTTGCAAAATTGGCAAAATAAAAAAATAACAGAAATATGTTACTTATTTCAAATTGTTCATGCGGTTTCAGGGATAAACACCTCTTCAAGGTACTATGCGGAATGTTTGTTACAATTGCTAAGATAATCAATTTAGAGGTTCATTCAGAGGTATCTATTTACAAGCATTTTTTTTTGTTTTTGTTTAAGAAAAGAAAAGCTTATAAGCATTTCTACGCCATAATAAGAATCTGAGAAAGATTTTCTCCCTCAATTTTCCGAAAAGCTACATGAAAACTTCCGTACCTTCCTATTCGTTTTAACGATAAGGAATTCAATTGTTACCGCAAACGAGGTTCCTTCCAGCAACCTGCGAGCTCATCTATTGTAAAGCTTATCACCACGAATCTGTCACTGTCAACCAAGTCATTAGTGCAGGGGAAAGCAGAGGCGAGAAAACACGGCTATGCCGCTTACGACTGCAAAATTCAAACCACGAAAAAGCCGGTTGTTCTCATCTTCAAGGCGACAGAAAGAGAAGAAATAACACGTTTCTGCCGAAGTCGGAGTAGATTTGCTTAACGTAGAAAACCATTTGCGGCGCTCAGAGGGTTAAGAACATTATAATGAAATCGTTCTTAAAAATTCAGGAATGAATCAAAAGGGGTTTTTTCGAACGTTCTTAAACGTGAAAGCAGAGCGATTTAATTCCTAACAGAATTTTTTTGTTAAATAACGATGATCCAATTAAATAAAATGTTTCTTCTCAAAAGGATATTAAAAATGTATCCACAAAAATTTAATACTTCCAAAGTTATTTGTAATTTCTCAAGCATTTCTGCATTCTCTGTAAGTAATATTTTTTTTAAAAAAAAGAGTAATAACTCGAAAGTAAATGACATTCGAAATTTTCAATCGAAAATCAGTTTTTATGTATTATTTTGTTATAAAAAATTCTTCAGGGTATTCATGAGAACCACTAACAAAATCTCCTTTTTCGAGACATTTTTAAAATTCGGTATTCTCGTAGATTGGATTTTATTATACTTAGATTATCTTTTATATATTTTTCGTGCACAACCCAGCATATAAACAAAGATTATTATATTAATTACTTCTTTTTAACGAATTATACAATAGTAATCTCTAAATAACACAGATTAAATTTTAATATTTTAGTTTTTTCCGGTTTTGTATTTAAACTCATCTAGAACACATGAAGAAATATTCAATCAGCATAAAATTCTCTTTTTCTTTTACAAAATTAATGTGCCACAATATTAAACGCAAATAATTTTACCTGCCTATCAACATATTCTAAAAATTACAAGCTTTCATTTCTGCGCCGTATTTAGACTGAAATAATTCCGTTTCGCAATGACACTATCTGAGTTCAAGAAGAAAAATTCAAATTTGCTGCAATGTCTGTGATTCTTCGCCATATTTTGAAAGTTGCGAATAGTAATAAAAGGAAATGCACTCGAGAACAATTTTGACTTTCTATTGTTATTTTTTGGACACTGGGGTGAAAATACTGAAATAGTGCTTTTTTCCATGGAGCGCAATTAGCATTAAAATTTTATTTTATGTTTCTGAAACATTCTTATGTAGCAGCGCCGTAAAAATAATGTTTAATAATGAAATGAATGCTCAATACGTATTTGAATTTTTAAAACTTGCAATGCCTAATGCAAAGCTATAACGTCCATAAATTGCTTAGCTTAGCTCAGTTATATTAACTTTCCATTCTGAATCAACACGAGGGCTATTTTAGGGATAGATTTCGTCAGTTTGAACCGCGGTCAGAAGACAAGCACGGCACCTCAGTTGGGACCACCCCCTCTTTAAACTTTCGCACCACACCAGAGGGTGGACGTTTGACACCCTACGTATCATTCAACGTCCAAAAGTCCCAATGCACGACGGATCTTTCATGAAAACCCATAAAGCTCCATTTCGCCTTTTCTTGTAACATTTTCAGACAGCGCATTTATCTATAAAACGAATTCGATTTACAGAAAATTAAAACTAAATATTAATAAATGTTTAAAAGCAAACCAATTTATAAATTATATTTATTTTTTGTAAATACGATTTTAATAATAATTTGTTTATTGTGCAAATGCTGCAAATTCTGAAATGCTTATTGTGTAGAATTTAAATGCTATCTCACACGATATTCAATATTCCTTGGGAATTTTTCTTGTCCTTGTCTTTGTAAGCATTTCTGCAATGTGTTTTCTTTGACACTGGGATTAATATATTACAAACCATATGTTATTATTTCTTCGACCTTGAGTTATTGAATGCTACGCATTTTTTATGTAAGATAGTGCTAAATTGTACATCAAAGATATCGCAAAAATCTAAGAAACTTATAACATCTCAGTTGCAGACGACACTGATATTCTTTGTACCATTCAATATTCAAATGTAATCTCAGAGAAACTCACTGAGCACCTCCAAGCACGAGAAAAATTGCGTCGTAAAAACCAAATAAACATCAATAATTGTCAAACAATCTACTTCTCATGGGAAAGAAATCTCCCAGCTCCAACAAAGCTTTTCAGGTATATATTTTTTATTTTCCCAAGACCTGGTAAATGAAACAATATACCTTGGCGCATCTCTGAATAGACACCTCAAATTCACAAAACATATCCAAAAAATCAAGAAAAACTACAAAGGTGCTAAAGCAAAATCATTTCTCATTAACAGGATGCGACTCCCAGAGTTCGCAAACCTCTTAATTTCTAATTTACAAAACTATATGCTACGTCCTCTTATTAGTTACTCTTCACCTATATGGGGCACTACAGCTAAGACTCTTAGTAAAGAATTAGAACTCCTGCAGAACAAAACTCTGCGCCGAATATGAAACACGCCATCGTTTTTAAGAAACAAGGTTATCCAGAAAGATATACAACAAAAATCCGTCAAAGACTGTCACAAAAAACTCTTAAAGAATTTCTAAACTAGAGACAAAGGACAACTCGGCATTCCGAGATATTGTAGAATACAGTCCCAATACCCCAAGACAATTAGAATAATAGCAACAAACCCTCCCAAGGGGAATTGTCGATATACACTAGCGTGACTCCTGAGAGAAACTGGCCTTGGTGGCAGAGTGGTTAGGTCTAGGCTTTGGGTTTCTGAGGGTCCCAGGTTCGAAACCCGATTCCACAGAAGATCCATCGTGTATTAAGCCAGCGGCACGTAAAATCAAACGTAGGGGGCCAATAGACCTCCCGCTTGTGTGGCGCTGAAATTTGGAGAGGGGGTGCCGCCCTCGCTATCTAACCCATGTCCGTCCCATAATAGGACTCGTGTTGCTTCAAAACGGGACGTTAATTTAACTATATTAAACTAAACCCGAGAGAAACTGATGGCGATTACCCTTAAGTAAATCCAAAATCCCACATATTATCTCACTCTCCTTTCTTCTTTTTTATTCTCTACATTTTTTTTCTAATTGTATACAATACACATTATGATTTCATAATATTAATATGGCACTTCCGATTTTGCTCTGTAACTGATTCTGTAATGCCATTTATAGGAAGATGCGAAAGTTGAGAACCCTGAGCTCAAGCAATACGTTAACCAATAGCATTATGACAAATAATTTATTTATAATTACCAGCTCGAATATATAAATTCAAGCTTTTATTAAGAGAGTTCCAACTCATTGAACGAACCGTGATTTGGAGACAAAATAAAAATTTTATAAAAATAATATTTTTATAGAAATAGTGGTAGATTCTTTTTCAGCATGTCAATACATATACTTAGCATACTTGGAAATGTCATTTCATGGGCGCTTTCATAAATTGTCAGTTTCAGTAAATAGTACAAGCAACATGTATCGCTATTCCAAAACAGAAATTCAACAATCTTCATCCGTACATTAAGTTCATATATTTTCCTCTAAACAATATATTTACATGCCATTCAACAGATATACATAGTATGTCAACAAATATACATAGTATGTCAACAAATATACATAGCATATCAAAACATATACATAGCATGTCAACAAATATATATAGCATGTCAACAAATATACATAGCATGTCAGCAAATATACATAGCATGTCAACAAATATGCATAGCATGTCAACAAATATACATAGCATGTCAGCAAATATACTTAGCATGCATAGAAATGAATTATTAAATTTTTTCGATCCACTATGGATTTTGATAAACTATAGTCTTTTCAAACACAGAAAATTTCAACTTCATATCGATGTCTAGCTCAGTTTTGAGAAAACTGTGGATTGGTCCACTATGGTTGTAGATTATAGAAGCCTCAAGCAGAATTGAAATCATTTTAAAAAACCTAAAGTGTTCTCCGAGCATTCTTATCTTACACTTCCTCTGAGGAATGTCACTTTAAATATGTTTCTACCTATGAGTAATGCATCTAAACATTCTCAATAGGCATCATTAAGAAAGTCATCACAAAAGAGAATCCAAAATTAATTATCTCTCTGACAGGTTCTAGCTGCTATTTCACGGTTTTATTATTTCGATGTTTTCTAACAGAATCTTCGTAAACTATTATCCGGAAAACGTGCGATTTTAGAACTGTATTAAAAGTTAAAAAATATTTTTAATGGTGAGACTGAATTCTATTATACTCTATTTTTTATATATTATTTTTAAGCGAAGTGATGTCTTGTTTTAACAGGACCGTTCGGCATTTCGTCTGTTTGACTGTAAATTTGTTTGTTACGCAGTCACCACATGTTCGAGTTTCTTCAAATATGGTAGGAATGTTGCTTAAAGTCATTAAAATCGAGGTATGGGATAGGGATTTTTATTTTTTGTTCTCTTTTAATACAGCAGTGGTTTTAAGGGTTTCAGTGCTTACCACATCAATTGCGAATATGGCACAATTAAAAAAAAAGAATCGACTTGGCGATGGCGATACATTTAATTGTAATTTATTTCATACTAATAATCGCGCAGAATTTTCTGTATTTTTTTATATTAATAAAACAAGACGTTTGTGTGTAAAATTGCCCATTCGTAAAAAAAGTTTAAACCTTTAATGACTGTCACAACAGAACAACCTGTCGACAACAAAAGCTCCTGCATATTGTTACAAAGCTATAAATTCGTTTCCAAGAGATGCTAATCTTGGCGACAAACTTGGCGACTTGGTGATAAATTTGGCGACAAATTTGGCGACCATTTTGGCGATTTGGCGACAAAGTTGGCGACTTTGGCGACAAGTGGAATTCTCTAGAAGGACCTCGAACTTTCAACATATTTCTACTGATTTCGTGTACTTTCTAGAGATTATGTCACTTCCTGTGTAATGAAGTCACTTCCTGTTGAAAAGTATAAAAGGCAAGCTCTCAAGCCAAGAAGAGTTAGTTGGAATTTGACCTGCAAGCAAGCTGGTGAGTTAACAAGAAACCTTTGAGCACTCTGTTGAGATTTAGTGGTAGTCTCTGTTGTGAATTTTTACTAGTGCTGTGTTAATACTTGTGCTACGTTTCTTTGCTTGGAAATATTTGTAAAATAAAGAGCTTTATTTTTGTAATCCTGCTTATTGGACTGCATTCACGTACACTCACAAGACGAATTTGTCACATTTGGTGTCAGAAGTGGGATCTTTTTATTTTTCTGTGAATGCCAGAGACCGGACCTTTGACCAGATCGATGGACAAACAATTTGAAAAGCTGTTTGCCATGATGGCAGAGATGAAGGCTGGACAGGAAGAAATGAGGGTTGCTCAAGCCGGATTGGAGCAGAAAATGGAAGCTGGACAGGAGGAGATGAGGGTTGCACAAGCCGGATTGGAGCAGAAAATGGAAGCTGGGCAGGAAGAGATGCGATACGGACAAGAGAGAATGGAGAAAGGACAAGAAGAAATGAAAGGATTGATTGACGAAGTAAAGAGCGAGGTCCAGAGGAAGATAGATGAAGTAGAGGAAAAAGTTCAAATGAAGTTTGAGGAGGTGGAGCACAAAGTTCAAGGGAAGATTGAGGAAGTGGAGCACAAAGTTCAAGGGAAGATCGGCGACATTGAGAGGAGGCTCAGTGAACTTGAGATTAGACCATTCAGTTTCTCGGCAAGTCCAGAATTCATGCATTCCAGACCGACTATAAAATCCTTGACATTTGACGGACAAACATCATGGACAGTCTTCAAGACTCAGTTCGACGTCGTCAGCTCTACAAATGGATGGACGGATTTTGTGAAAGCCAGTCAACTTGTGGCATCGCTCCGAGGGTCGGCTGCGGAGGTTCTTCAAGGAATTCCAGCTGATAAGTTGACAGATCTAACGACCATCGAGAAGGCTTTGGAATCCAGATTTGGAGACAGCCATCTGACGCAATTTTATAGAACTGAACTAAAAACAAGAAGACAGAAACCAGGAGAAAGCCTTCAAGAATTGGCTGCCGATGTAGAACGACTAATGAGCCTGGCCTACGCCGAGTGTCCTCTGGATGTTCGGGAAAGTTCAGCAGCTCAGTACTTCGTCGACGCCATCAGAGACGAAGACACGCAACATTCAACCAGATTGATGGATGCAAAAGATCTGAAATCATCTCTGGCTTATAGTATGAAATATGAGGCTGCGAGAACTGTTTCCAAGACATCCAGACACGTTAGATCAATCGAGACGGAGGATCATATGAGTAGAGAAAGAGATGATAAATTTGAATTCTTCTTTAACAGGCTGGAAAAATTATTAAACAGTAGTGTTGCTGGAAAGAAGAACACTCCTCGACGAAAATCGAACGTGACTTGCTGGAAGTGCAACAAGAAGGGGCACGTTCAAAGGGAGTGCCAGGCGATTACTTCGAACCAGGAAAACTAACATACGGCTGTCTTGTGGGGCGAAGGCTGCCTTCTCTGAATAAAGCCCCTGAAGAAGGACCGAGAGTCTCTTCACTTAGTGGAAAGAAAAATGGACTCTACTTAGAAGGATCTATTTGCGGCATCCAGTGTTTAATGTTGGTAAATACAGGTGCAAACGTCACTCTTTTAAGAACAGACTTGGCACAGAAATTGAAGGAACAGCTTATTTACACGGGTCCTAACATTTCTTTAAAGACCGCTACTGGTGAACAAACAGAAATACGAGGCAAACTGGATGCATCCATTAAATGTGGGTCAAGAAAATTTCATCACAGAATCTACGTAGCTGACGTCACCGATCCCTGTATTCTCGGCCTGGATTTCCTTAAAAAATTTAACTTTACCGTAGACCTGGAGAAGAACGAGATACGGACAGGAGGAGAGGAAATTCCTCTGCTTTCAGGCAGTGTACAGCATTCAAAGTCGTGCTCCGTATTGGTGAAAAAGAGAACTATAATACCAGCAAGATCGGAATGTCTTATTCAAGGAATTCCCGAAGCTCCTGGACAGTTCAGATATGCCGTAACGGACTTTCCTAGCCAAGTTTCCCAGAAAGGTGTCCTTGTGGCGGCCACACTCGTTGATTTGGAAATGGAAGTCATTCCCGTTAGAGTTCTGAATTTAAACAGTAAACCCAAGATTCTGGACAAAGGAGATGTTATTGCGACCTGTGAACCAGTAGTGGATATCGTCGCTCGTCCTCAAGGATTTTCTGGAGCACAACATCTACAGTCAACCTTGGAGAATCTTCAAATACTTAATGAAGAACAACGAATAGCAGTAAGGAAGTTACTCAATGAATTTCAGGACTTATTTTCGATCTGTGACGCTGATGTCGGCCGTTGCAATATGACACAACATAGAATTAATACAGGTGACCATCCACCAATAAAGCAATACCCAAGACGTTTGCCTCTTGCAAGGAAAGAAGAAGCTGAACATCTAGTTAAAGAAATGGTTGACAATGGGATAATTGAGGAATCATCAGGCCCTTGGGCTTCGCCTATTGTGCTTGTTAAAAAGAAAGATGGATCAACACGTCTCTGTGTTGATTACAGGAAACTAAATGAAATTACGAAGAAAGACAGTTATCCCCTGCCACGAATAGACGACACCCTGGATGCTTTGAATGGAAGTCAATGGTTTACGACACTGGATTTGAAAAGTGGATACTGGCAAGTTGAGATCCGACCTGAAGATAGAGAAAAGACAGCCTTCACCACCGGACAAGGACTTTGGCAATTTAAGGTAATGCCTTTCGGACTTTGTAACGCCCCAGCAACATTTGAAAGACTGATGGAGACAGTATTATGTGGTCTATCGTCTGAAGCCTGCTTAGTGTATCTAGATGACATTATAATAGTAGGGCGAACATTTGAAGAACATCTAAATAACCTTCGTAAAGTATTCCAGAGACTACAAAAAGCCAACCTAAAATTAAGTCCCAAGAAATGCAGGTTTTTCCAAAAGGAGGTTACTTATCTCGGACACGTTATTTCAGCAGAAGGAGTTAAAACTGATACAGGGAAAATTAAGGCAGTAGTTGATTGGCCCCGTCCAGATAAAATACATGACCTCCGAAGTTTCCTTGGGCTGTGCACATATTATCGTCGTTTCGTGAAAAATTTCTCTACAATAGCAAGACCTCTACATAAATTAACTGAAGCTAAATCAAACTTTAATTGGACAGATGAATGTGAGAAATCTTTCAATAGTTTAAAGCAGGCTTTGACATCTTCTCCTATTTTGACTTACCCCCGGACTGACAAAGATTTTATTTTGGATACGGATGCTAGTAATGAAGGAATAGGAGCCGTACTATCTCAGAATATTGGAAACGAGGAACGTGTCATCGCTTACTTCAGCAAGAGCTTGGGTAAGCCAGAAAGAAATTATTGTGTCACACGTAAAGAATTACTAGCCATTGTCAAATCTATAGAGCATTTTCATCACTATCTTTATGGACGGAAATTTCTTCTGCGAACTGATCATGCTTCTTTAAGATGGCTTTTGAATTTTAAGGAACCTGAGGGCCAGATAGCTCGCTGGATCCAAAGACTTCAGGAGTATGATTTCGAAATCCAGCATCGAAAAGGGACTTCTCACGGAAATGCAGATGCCCTCTTCCGAAGACCTTGTAAAGAAAGCTGCAAACAGTGCACCAATGCCGAGAAAAAGTTCGGAATGGAGAGAGATATTTCCGTGAAAGTTGTAACAACGACGACTGTAGATCCCTGGTCTTCATGTGAGATCCAAAAGGCGCAGCTAGAAGATCCTGCTATTAAACCAATTCTGGAGAAGAAACTAAATTCGGCGGAACGACCATCTTGGCAAGAAATCGCTCCGGAGAGTCCGGCAACTAAACGATACTGGGCTCTTTGGGACTCCTTACATCTTAAGGACGGTGTTCTTTACCGCAAGTGGGAAAGTGATGATGGAAACTCCTATCGATGGCAACTAATTCTCCCAAAGAGTAGAATTCCAGAAGTTCTGCGAGAGACTCATGACAGCGCAAGTGGAGGGCATTTTGGAGTCATGAAAACTTTAAGTAAAACACGAGAGCGATTCTACTGGGATCGACTTCGTGCTGATGTTGAAAATTGGTGTAGAGAATGCCACGCTTGCGGAGCCCGAAAAGGACCTAAAACAAGGACCAAAGGTCGCTTGCAGCGTTATAATGTGGGCGCACCATTCGAAAGAATGGCTTTGGATATCCTAGGACCTTTTCCAGTAACAACAAAAGGTAACCGATATGTCCTAGTATTAATGGACTATTTTACCAAGTGGCCTGAAGCAATTCCCATTCCAGATCAGGAAGCCTCGACTGTAGCTGAAGAACTCGTACGGAGCTGGATTTCATGTTATGGCGTGCCTATGATATTGCATTCGGATCAAGGTACGAATTTTAACTCTGCCCTCTTTACTAAGCTTTGCGAGCTTTTGGGAATTCTGAAAACCCGAACGACCGCGTTACATCCCGAGTCCGATGGCATGGTCGAGAGATTTAATCGAACTATTTTAAATCATCTGTCTTTATTCGTTTCGAGGAACCAGACTGATTGGGATACGCATTTGCCACTCTTCCTCTTGGCCTATAGGAGTGCGGAACATGAGGTGACCGGATTGACTCCAGCCGAAATGCTGTTTGGCCGAACGCTAAGATTGCCCTGCGATATTCTCTTTGGACGACCGAGTGAAACGCCTTCCTCGCCGAATGAATACATGAAAAACTTGGAGGCACGTTTGGAAAGCGTACATGCGTTTGCCAGAGAGCGAATTAAACTGGCCAGCGAACGAATGAAAACTCGTTATGACTCCAGAGCAACCCACCACCATTTTAAGGAGGGAGATCTAGTCTGGATGTATAACCCGAAGCGACGGAGAGGCCTGAGTCCCAAGTTACAACAGAACTGGGAAGGACCTTATAGAGTTGTCAAGAAACTGAACAATGTTGTCTACAGAGTACAGAGGTCGCCCAACGCCAAGCCGAAAGTCATCCATATTAATCGGCTAGCTCCATACAGGGCCACTGATCATAATTCTATTTAATAAGACTGCCGGGACGTTCAGTCTTTGAAGAGGGGAGCAATGTTACAAAGCTATAAATTCGTTTCCAAGAGATGCTAATCTTGGCGACAAACTTGGCGACTTGGCGATAAATTTTGCGACAAATTTGGCGACCATTTTGGCGACTTGGCGACAAAGTTGGCGACTTTGGCGACAAGTGGAATTCTCTAGAAGGACCTCGAACTTTCAACATATTTCTACTGATTTCGTGTACTTTCTAGAGATTATGTCACTTCCTGTGTAATGAAGTCACTTCCTGTTGAAAAGTATAAAAGGCAAGCTCTCAAGCCAAGAAGAGTTAGTTGGAATTTGACCTGCAAGCAAGCTGGTGAGTTAACAAGAAACCTTTGAGCATTGTGTTGAGATTTAGTGGTAGTCTCTGTTGTGAATTTTTACTAGTGCTGTGTTAATACTTGTGCTACGTTTCTTTGCTTGGAAATATTTGTAAAATAAAGAGATTTATTTTTTGTAATCCTGCTTATTGGACTGCATTCACGTACACTCACAAGACGAATTTGTCACATTTTTGAAATTGCCCATTCGTAAAAAAAGTTTAAACCTTTAATGACTGTCACAACAGAACAACCTGTCGACAACAAAAGCTCCTGCATATCTTGGTATTACTGCCATTCTCCAGAGTACATTTCCTCTTCTTTTTAGAGTTTTAAGTGACTGATCATAAAAACTCCTACATACTCCTTTAGGATCATCTAAAAACTTGTGAATTTAAATGGAATTTCTCAAAGAGTAATTAACTTTATTGGATTGCCTTCCAAACATACTGAAATATATAAGATAATACATCATATATGAGTTGACACGTTTGACAAAATATTGCTTTGAAGCAAGTACAATAAAATATTTCAGCAATGCATTGAATACTAAAGTGAAAATCCTCATTTGGAGTTTATTTCCTAAGAAAACAATTTATACTATCACAACCGTAACAATTGCAAAAGCGCGTGAGTAAAAGATTTGCTGAAATAATGAGATTGGTTTGAATTTTATTTACAACAATGAAAACATTGTTAGAAATTATGTTCGAAAATATTTTGAAAATTAATTAAAATTGAACACAATGTCTCATGGAAATAAGATATGTGTCAATGAAAAGCTATTTTTTAAATTTACGATGATGTTAAAATGGTTTCTCTGCGATAATATACTCCGAAGTTATTGCGGAAAAACGTATAAATTTAAGGTAATTTTTAATTAATTAAAAGTCTACTAAAATTTTGTAAAATCATATCTTAGTGAGCACCTGCTTTCCAAAAAGTAATCGCCTGCCAAATTCCAAGTTTTCCGTTCCAGTGGTTTGGGAGATTCGGTGATGAGTCAATGAGACCTTTTCTCTTTTATATATATAGATTATCGTGGACCCACCACAGAGGGTGTCTGAAAATTTAATTCTTGGTATGCGCGAAATGTGTGCTGACAAAAATGCAGATTTTGTAAGATAGTTTTCCGTTTGCAGCGATGACATGCAAAGAACAGTATATACTGTCCTACCGTCAGGAGAAAGTCCCTGGACAGGGTTGCAGCAAGTAGACGAGTCGAAGAAAGGAGGTAAACGGTATAAAATCAAACGCAACATTTGGCAAACAAAGCACACTTCGTTAGGCGAGGAATTCGTTTTGGAATGCAGTACAAAGCGAAACGAGACTTCCGTCGGTTCTATCTGCGCCAAATAAAATAAAGCCCTTTCCTTCACTCCAAAAATGCAGAGGCAGGTCACAGGCATATCTGGTGTCTGAGATTTTTCTCGTGGTGGTAATACAGAAGCTATCTTGTAGGAGTGCCTACTGCTATTTCAGAGCGCTACCGTTCGAAAACATTTGAAACTAATTTTGAAAGCACTGCATCAGATTTTGTGGACTTTCTAAATAAATTTACCACTATAAACATGCATCGACCTTCACTCCAGAGTTGTTTATTTTTAAAATGAGGAATCCCTTTGTGGGCCTGAAAAAATGCATTGAAAATTTTCACAGAGCGAAATAGCAACATGTATGTAAATAAAAGCAATAACCAAACGAATTTCGGGTCCACTACACTCGAGTTTCTCCTATATTTTAACGTTAAGGCGCGTTGTGTCTTGAGCTTCGCAGTAAGGGGAAGAGAATCAAGTATGCATTTTGGCCTGTTTTCTTTGAACCGGTTGGATGCAAAAGTTTAAAACAGACCTTCATTTCTAGTGATAAAACGGTGTGCAAAATTTCATCCATCTACCTCGCTGCATCTTTCAGTTATTATGTTCATTCCCACACAAACAAGCTTACAGAATCCCACTCAACAGACTTAACCCAAAATCTGATAGAAATCTACAATTTTGTTTGAAAAAAAGCATTTCAAAGTTCTATGCAACTAACTTGTTTCGTTCTCCAGTTATCGTGTTCATAGAAAGACCGATTCTAAAAATAGATTTTCGGACTCGGGGAACTCTGAGGGAGGACATTAAATAACATTCCTCTCCAAACAAATTCGCCTGCTCCACGACAAAAGTGGCCATCAGTGTGAAAACTCGATGAGAAATGGAGCGGGTTCGTCGAAAATTTGGATTTCCAACCACTCTGGATATCCATCCTCTCCGGTTGGACTGCGGGACATAAATGCTGAAATGCGAGTGGTGTAGATACGTGGGGGAGGGGAGTGGGGCTCTCTTACTTCAGAAGAAATCTGAGCAGGCGAGGATTAGCGTTTTGAAAGCGGGGGGGGGGCGTATATGCAGTAGGGAATCGGAGTGACCCGCAGCGGATTGTTTTGTGGCTTGCATGACCTACCTAAATATACTGGCCTAAAAATGGTATGTTGTGGAGTAACACCACGCCATTTGCGTGGAGCGAAGTGATGGATTAATATGGACAATTCTTCAAAGACTTTAGGCCGAGTCCTTTGACGATTACAACACCCTCTTTATGTATTAACTTCGTACACAAGAAAGTACAAGAATTCCAATTTTTTTAATGGAAGGAGTAAGTACAGCATCACATTTCAGAAAACCTCGAGAAACACATAAACAACACAAAGAAATGAAATGCTAACCCAAGATTCTCATTTCTTTGACACTGGGGAACATTTAGTAAAAATTCATCCCCATTTTTCTTTTCTAAACTAAAAGCTTAAAGGACTTTTTATGTCTTGATTGGAAATGTTTTCAAGCCACAAAAATGAATGGTTTTCTGCGTCATTTTTCAAACTTAATGATCTCCAGAATAATACTAGACTGTGGAATTTTTTTATACCAGATGTAGGTCACTTTTCCAGAGACTGTCTATCTCGATTATTACTCCAAGGAATGCAAAAGCGTTGATAGTTACAATAAGAGAAGAAAAGTTATGAGAAAATAAAATTTGTCGTTAGGGACTGTTTTGTCTCATTTTAATTTGAAATATTTATTTTACAGAGTGTGGTGGATTAAAATTGGGAACTCGTTTCGTTTTTCTACAAAAACAAATGCTTTTGAGAATTTTTAATTTAATTTTCATTTTTTCTTATTTATTTATATTTTCTTTTTACTATGTTTTAGCAACATCTCTGAAAAAAGATAATACATTTTTAATGTTAAATGTAACATAATGTCACCATTTTTATATTGAATTTAAAAGCTGTTTCAAATAACTTTTTTTGAAATTGTTAAAGAATGTTAGATTTCCTTCATACTAATCAAAATATTTTCTTTTAAGGGAATTTTTGAAAACTGCTCCCGAAATTTCAAGAAAAACATTTTAAAAAATCTACTTTAACCTTTTTTTAAGGTGTGGTGAAGATACTATTTTCACCACACCTTTTAAGGTGTACCAGCTAACTATTTTCCTTTGCACAAAGTTTGATACATCTCTCTGTTCTGAAAATAACTTGCTGGTACTGCAGTCATTAAGTAGGAAAAACATATAACTATATTTAATTCGTTTTAATCACCCTGTATGTCATTTGTTTACCATATCCTGTCATCTCATCAATATATTTAGAGATTGCATCAATCTCAAGCAAAAGAAGCACCCTCTACCGTGACCCTCAGTAATCAGGCCCAACAGCTAGATCATGACTTCACACAATTTGGAAGAACAGTTTCAAAGGTTGGCGTTTACTGGCATTGAACTTCCGATAGCGGTACACTTTGCGATAGCTTTAAGAGAATTTTTTTAAAGAAAAAATATATATTTACCATTCATGTACCAGAACGAGGACTTAACTAAACACAGTGATTACTACTATTGCTATTTTACACGCTGCTATTTTTTAATATAAAACTATGGCATCTGAATTTTTTCGTATGGAAAACAAAATATTCATACACAAATACAAATAGAACATGTGTTGATAAAAATAATTACAAGTTATAATAATTATTTTTTATTATCTGTATTTAAAAAACTTAATTCTACCGATCATATCAATATAAAAATATTTATGCATTTATTTAAAATTGAGAATCATGATGTATATTTCATCACATTCTAGATCATTTTCATTCAAACGAACTTTGAATGTTTATTTGTCACAGAAAAAATAATGAAAAAAATCTTTCTTTTTAACTGTAATTATTACTATACATTCAAAATAATTATGAAGTGGAAATACAACAATAAGTCAAACATAAAAAAATATTCTCAATATGTAAAAGATATAATATACATTGATAAACAAAATGACACTATATCAAGGAAGAATAAAGAACCAGCAGATTAGTAAAAGTTTCTCTAAATTTATGGCATGTTTTGCAATTACTATAAGATTTTAAAACTACCACCATGCCATATAATACATTATTCTTCTGAAATTTTTACAGAAATGCTTCGCGTATTTCAAATTTAATTTCACTCAAGAATAATAATAATCGATACAGTTTAGTATCCTCTGGTTTACTATTTTGCTTTAATCAATGTGTAATGCAATATTTATATGTCATGTTGAGGTAAATGCTATAAAAATTCTATAACTACTGTTCTTGAAATTTGTTTTTTTTGTTCATTTGAGGTAATGTACAACTATCTCACCCAGGGCCGATTCTCGGCATAATGCTGAGGTCAAATAGAAACCGAAAGGAGATCCAAATCACAGAATTTCTGTGGAACCGTATTAGAGAAAAGAGTAGCCTCTTTCAGAAGTAGATACAATGTTATGGTAATTGAGACTTGCTGCTGTACATTAAAAAAAGCATTCAGTTATTCAAACTTTACATGAATTTTATATGTGTAATTATAAAAATTTAAACAAATTTATAGCGCTTAAAACATTTGTAAACCAACACTTAAATTAAATTTCTAAAAACAATCATGATTTTGTGAATAAAATGTAATAATTTAATTTTTGTGTTGCAAATACTGTGAATGCAACATCATTATCATTATGACATAGACTTTATTTGTAATTACCAGCCCGAATATAAAAATTCAGGCCTTTAATAAGAAAGCTTGATGTAGAGCAAACTGTCTCACGTTGCAAGCAAACTAAAAATTTTATATAAAAATTATTTCTACAGAAATAGTGGTAGATTTTGTTTTCCCATTTATACAAATATACTTAGAAATGTCATTTCATACGCGCTTCCATAAATTCCAAATTTTAGTTTATATTTTGAGCAGCGTATATCACTATTCGAAGATAATCAAAATCACTTTTCTACAAACTTCATTCGTGCATTCAGTAAATATACTCTCCTCTAAACACTACATTTACGTGTTACGTCATTTTCAGAAGTTCCATCCGAATAAAAGAAACTGCGCAAACTGGTAACACAGAGGCTATTATATGTCGTATGTGTAGATAAGAACTTATATTTAGTTATTATTATAGTAATAATAAGACGCAGTCGAAGCAAAAACACTGTGCATTTAGGATTATTCTGCAATAGTTAACCGTTTATTGGATTTATAAACGTCATAAAAAAGACAAGGAAGTCGTCAAATACAGGAATTTTCTGTTTAAAAATTTATAAGGGATTGTTTGCATTGTAAAGCGTAGTATCTTTAAAATTTCCAATGACAACACACTTTTAGACTTCATGAATATAATTTCCTTAACTATACCACTGAGAGATATTTCAAATTTTGCGTTTCCGATTTAAGAAGATCGTTTCCGATAGTCAAACAGATTTTACAGATTATTCTCAGGAATAGAAATTTTATTAATGTTGCATTTTTTAAGCATGTCTAAAACTATGATCTGCTTGTTGTAGTACATTACTAAATGATGCTTTAAGAAGCTCGAATCTCTCTAATAGATATTCATGAGCGTTATGAATTTTTCTCTAAACTGCAATTGTAGTTAAGTTCCCAGTTTTCTCCAGTCACTGAAATTTAATACCAAAAAAAGAGTCCCTTTAATGTTTTATTGAAATGTCAACATTAATGTTATGATTTATGAGTTGCTTACAAGAACTCTTTGCCTTTCATTTCTGCGTTTCTTCATCAATGCAAAATATTTCTCTCATCATTGCTTAATATTCGTTTATAAACGTATTTAATGAAACATTCCGCTTTTTCATTTTATAAGAATTTAAATAAAGTTGTATAACATTTCTTTACCTGTTAAATGAATATCCTTTTTCTACATTGCTTTACTAGCAAATTAGTATTGAAGCCTTGAGAAAACTACGGATTTCAAGATAAGAAGCCACGGATGCGTTTTTTCTTACTACAAGCGCGGAACGCAGATGAAAAAAGGTTTTTAATTTCGCAAAAACATGGAGAAAGATGAAAATATGATCTTCTAGTAGTTTCAGAATATGAGTAAAAAAAACTGAAGGTTTATTCTTCGTCGGAATTCTTTTAACTTTCAGATATTATAAATGCGAACTATTTACGCAATTTTTCATTTTTATCCAAAAAATCACTACTAAATGTCTGCTTTTTTTAATGAGTATTAACGAAATCACAGTTAAATGCCTCACTCTTTGAGAAATTATTCAAATATCTCAGAGTAGCGTAAAACTGTCATACTCAGGGCCGATTTGAGGCATAATGCTTCATCAAACGGAGTGAGTTTCATGAGTTTAACATGTGTTAATATAATATTTAAGCAACTTTATAGCGCTTTAATAAATTTGTAAAACGAATCTTATGTTCCAATTCTGAAAAAGTAACCTATTTTAAATTATCTTCCGTTCTTTTTCATAAAATTTTAAACCTTAAATTTTTGTAGTGCAAATGCTGAGAATTTTAAAATGCTTATTATATGAAATTTAAATGCTATCTCACGCGTTATTCATTATTCCTTAGGAATTTTAACTGACCTACCCTTTAAAAGATTTCTTTAGCTCGGGAATATATTCCAAACCATATGTTATTATTTCTTCGATATTGAATTATTAAATACATCGTATTTTTTATATATGGGATTGCTAAATTGTACATGAACGATATCCCACAAATTGAAGAAACTATTATCAGCTTAATTGAAGACGTCACTTCTATTCTTTGTGCCATTTAAAACACAAATGTAATGTCTGAAAAAGTTACTGAGCACCTGCAAAAACTTGAAATATTAATAATAGAATATAAAATCCAAATAAACTCAGTAAATGTGAAGCAGTCATTTACTGAGGGATTCCCAGGGCATTATTCCATTCGGGATTATTTCTTATGGGAAAGAAATCTCCCAGTTCCACCAAAGCTTTTCAGGTATATATTTTCTATTTTCCCAAGTCATGTTAAATGAAACAATATACCTTGGCGTAACTCTGAATAGATACCTCACTTTCAAAATTCAAATCCAAATAATCAAGAGAAACTAACAAAGATGCAAAAGCCATATTTTTCAACATAACTGGATGTGACTCCCAGGTCTCAAAAACCACTGAACCTCTAACGCACAAAACCATTCTACGTGCTCTTAGTAGATACGCGTCACCGATATGGGCCAATACAGCTGAGACTAGAATAAAGGAAAACTGCTCGACGAATATGAAACACGGCAAGGTTTATAAGAAACAAGGACATCCAGAAAGATATACAACAAACCTCCGTCGAAGACAACCACAAAAATCTCTGAAAGACTTTCATCGAAAAACTAGAAACAAACGACAACTCGGCATTCCGAGGAATTGTAGATTACAATCTCAATAACAACAAGACATTCAAAAGAGTAATCAGCAACTAACCTTCCCAAGGCGTAGTGTTCCACCACAATAGCGTGACTCATGAGCGAAACTTGCCGTTGAGGCCTAGTGGATAAGGGTAGGCTTTGTGTCCGGAGGGTTCCAGGTTCGAAACTCGATTCCACTGCAGATCCGTCGTGTATTGGGCCTGCTGCACGTTAAATCAAACGTAGTTGACCAATCGTCTTTCCGATGGTGTGATGCGGAAGTTTCAAGAGGGGGTGTCAGCTCAGGAGATGTCCTCGCTATCTGACCGAGGTTCAAAAATACGAGCTGTGACCCATAATAGGCTTCGTGTTGCTTGAAAACGTGACGTTAATATAACTAAATTAAAATATACCTCAGCGAGACTCTAATGGCGATTTATTACTCTTAACTAAATTCAATATAATACCTCACTCTCCTTTTTTTTCCCTGGATGAGATTGAAGAATCAATCTTTAAGGCATATGTACCTTCTTTTTTACATACAGTAGAAGGGTGTCTGAAAATTTATTTCTTCCTATGAGCCATATACGTGCTGCGAAAAATGCACATTTTGTATAGATTGTGATGCGATAGCAACGATCGCCTGCAAAGCATAGTTTATAACTATCTTCTTGTGCTACGTACTGCGATTACAAAATAAAATGCCACCATTCGGTAACATTTGT
Organism: Araneus ventricosus; assembly: GCA_013235015.1. Taxonomy (NCBI): domain Eukaryota; kingdom Metazoa; phylum Arthropoda; class Arachnida; order Araneae; family Araneidae; genus Araneus; species Araneus ventricosus. The sequence continues at coordinate 79,619 of BGPR01004675.1, read as the reverse complement.
AACTAATTTTCAAACTTCTGCATCGGACGGCTTTTAAGTTAAATTTACTACTGGTTTCAATATTCTATCCATCTCGGTTGCAGAGTTTTTTTAAAATAAGAAAGACCTCGATGGGACAACTTATATAAATGCTTTTAAAATCTTTACAGTGGAAAATAGTTAAACCAATGTTGATGAAAGTAATAACTAAATCACCTTGAGGTGCACTATACAAGAGTTTTTCTTATATTTACGTGTTAAGGCGCGTTACGTCTATAGCTTCGCTGTAAAGTATAAGTTTTGGACCTATTTGCTTTGACCGATTGTATACAAAAGTTTAAAACACATCTTTAATTCTAGTGATAAAACCGTATGCAAAATTTCATTTGTCTACCTCGCTGAATTTTTGAGTTATTATATTCATCCCCACACATACAGAATGGCGGATTCCACTCAACACATTTCTCTAAAAATCTGACAGAAATCCTCAATTTTGTTTGAGGAACAGCATGCCAAATTGCATCCATCTAACTTTCTGAGCTTCTGAGTTATCGTGTTCATAGATAGACCGAGCTGTAAAAATAGATTTTCGGATACGGGGAACTCTGAGGGTGGACATTAACGAACACTCCTCTTTACCCAAATTCGCCTACTCCATGCCAAAACCGCCCGTCACTGTGAAACACCGATGAGAAATGGAGCGGGTTGGTCGAAATTTTTGATTTCCTACCAGTCTGAATATCCATACGCTCCATTTGGAGTGTCGGGGCATAAACGCTGAAATGCGAGCGATGCAGATACGTGGGGAGAATCTCTCCCTTCAGAGGAAACCGAAGCAGATAGAGGTTTCAGTTTTGAAGGCGGATTTTGTAAGTTCATCGGCTGTGCTTTACCTTCCAAAATTGATGGACCGAAAAATGGAATGTTGTGGATTACCACCACGCCATTTGCATGAAGTGGAGAGATAGTGAATGACTGGTTCAAAACATGGAGAATTATTAAAATCTCGAGGTTGAATACTTTGGCGATTACAACACTCTCTCTATGTAAATACTTCTTATACATGAATGTAAAACCATTCCAAAATTTTTAATGCGAGGAGTAATTGCAGCATCGCATGTCAGAAAGCCTCGTTAAAAACATCAACAACACAAAGAAACTAATTTTCAGCGAAGATTCTTAAGTTTTCCTTCTGGGAGAATATTTAGTAAAAGTTCAATTCTAAACAAAAGGCTAAAACTTCCTCATCAGATTTTGATAGCTTTCAAAATAAACTTACCATCTTTTTTTTCATTCTATCGATCTGCGCTGCCGAGTTATTTATATTTTAAAAGAGGAAATCCTTTGTGGAGAAATTTGCATAAATGAATTTAAAAGTTACACAGATACAGTTACAGAATAGCAGAACGCATCTAAATTAAAGCAATAATTAAACCAACCTGGGATGCATTACCCTCGAGTTTTTCTTATATTTTCACGTTACGGCACGTTGTGTCTTTAGTTTCAAACTAGAAGGACGAGAATCAAGTGTTCATTTTGATCCCCTTTCTTTTTACCGATTGTATGCAAAAATTTAATACAAATCTTTAATTCTAGTGATAAAGCCGTTTACAAAATTTCAACTACCCAGCTCGCCTCGTTTCTGAGTATCACGTTCACCCGTACAATCCAATTGCTTCATTTCTACCGTCGGGCCATAAATGCTGAAATGCGGCCGGTTTAGATACGTGGGGAAAGGGGAGACTCTCTAACTTTATGGGAAATAGGAGCAGGTGGAGGTTCGCATTTCATATCCGAGGAGGGAGGAGTAGGTGCAGTAGGGAATCAGATGCCTTTAGCTAAATTTGAGTTTGAGTGGATAGGCCATGAACGACCTACGTAAAAGGATGTGTCGAAAAATTGGAATGGTGTTAAGTACCAGCACGCCATTTGCATGAAGTGAAGCTATTGTGAATGGTGGGCGTGAACCATTGCGAATTCTTCAAAGTCTCGAGTTTAAATTCATTGACGGCTGAAACACTCTCTCTATGCAGTTTCGTATACACCACACTAAAAGAATTTTGCATTTCTATAATGCGAGGATAATTACAGCATCGCATGTCAGAAAGCCTCCAATAGAACATAAACAACACAAAGAAATAAAAGATTAAGCTAAGATTCGCATTTTTTTTTCTCACTGGGGAACATTTAATAAACGTTTATCCTCATTTTGCCTTTCTAAACTAAACACTTTAAAACACTTACTCTGTCTTGATTGTATTTTTCTCACGGCAGTAAACCGAATGGATTTCTGTGTCATTTCTCAAACCTAATATTTGAAAGTAACTTAATGATCTCCGAAAGAACACTCGGCTGTTGAATTTTTTTTTATTCTAGATGTAGGTCACTTTTTCCGAGAATGGTTTTCTCGATGACTGAACCACGGCATGCGAAATCTCTGATAGTTATAAAAAGAGAGAAAAACGTCGTGAGAAAAATAAATTCATAGTTAGGACTTTTTGACTCACTTTAATTAGTCTGTTCATGTTGCAGAATCTGGTGGGTTAAGATTGGGAGCTCGTTTTGTTTTTCCTACAAAACCACATTCTTTTCATGATTTTTAATTTAATTTTCATTTTTATTTAATTATATTTTCCTTTGATATGTTTTAGCAACATCTCGGACAAAAGATAATGCATTTTTAATGTTAAATTTAACAGATTGCCACCGGTTTTGTTATTCAATTCAAAAGCTGTTTCAAATAACATCTATGAACTTGTTAGAAAATGTAAGATTTCTTTCAGGTTAAACTAAATATTTCCTTTTAAGAAAGTTTTTTCAAAGAATTTCTTGAAATTCAAGAAAAACGCTTTTAAAATGATTTGCTTTAGACTTTTCTTAACAGGTGGTTAAGAAGCTTTGATAGTGAAGATGCTTTAATGTTGAAGATGAGAAAGCTTTGATAGATATCAAACGTTGTAAGAAAAATAAATTTTTCGTTATGGTGTCTTTTTAGCCTCATTTTAATTTGTACTATTTATATTATAGAGTGGCGGAATAAAATTTAGAGCTCTTTTTTCCACAAAAACACATTCTTTAAGGTGTTTTTATTTTAATTTTACATTTTATTTACTTATTTATTTTTGCATTTTAAAATATTGTTAGCAGCACCATTTTAAAAAAATAATACACCGTTAAGGCCAAATTGTACAAACCGTTGCCTTTCTTATTCTATTTAAAAGCTGAATCAAGTAGCTTCTGCAAAATTGTAAGACAATATTACACTTATTTAAAGCTAATTAAAAATATTCTTAAAAGAATATAGTGTAGAATTAGTTGTAATGTAGAAATTGTATGGTAGTTTCTTAAACTAAAATTTACTTTTATTGAAATTTTTATGAGAACATCAGCTATTAGCCTTTTCCTTGCGGGGAATAAAGATGCTATGTCAGCTGATTATTGTCCTTAGGGAATACAGTAGTATATCCCTCTGCACTGAAATGGTGACAATCTGCTATTACAGCATTCATTAATTAGAAATCCCATGCAATGGGTCGTTCCAATCACCTATGTGTCGTAGGCCTCAGATTTCTGCATTAAAAGATAATGCTTTCCATACTGCATTATCTTTTAATGCAACAAACAACGTGCCAAATTTGTTCCATTTACTTGCATCTCATATTGTGTTCATATACACAAAGGTAAACAGACATAATTCCAAAAATGATTTTTTTTAAATTCCTTTTATCAAGAAGAGACTAAAATGCCGAAATTCATCAAAGTTTCGATAACTAAAATTTCGGTGATACTTTCTATGTTTATTACATTCTCTACCAAAAATATAAAAAGACTAATTATTTCTGCCTTCATTAAACATTTTTTGTAATGAAAATAAAAAAAATCAAAAAATTTTTAAGTGAAGTAAACAGGAAATTTGCTGTCATGACAAACGCCCGACTAGACACAAAAAAGAAAAAAGTAAGAAAACCTTCCAAGCCAACAACACTAAAATCTCTCCGTTACCATAATTCCAAAACGCAGGCTTCATCATCACAATTCCGTTTGGCTAAGACATACACGTTAAGCAAAGCATAATAATCAATAATTTCCAAAAAATCCCCTTCCTACCCCATCCTACCCTGCCAAAAGGGATAAGTCCTGCGCGAAGTCTGCTGTCTAGACTTTCGAATGAAAACTTAATTTACGTCACATGCGTTACACCCTTTGGGTAAGCAGGGTCGGCGTGGGCAATAAAAAGAGGCTGAATTTTTCGTCCCTTTTGGCATGTTCTCACCCGGCCCTCTCTGCATGAACTGACATAACTCTTGTGGAAGTCATTTTTATGACAGGTTTTAATGGAGACGAGAGAATAAGCCATGATTAGAATAAGTATCTTTGAGAGTTTCGTTTTTCGCCTTAATGAAAGAGTTATTATAGTTTTTGAAATACAGATGTAGTTAGATGAACAAAGAATGATTTTTCGGAACAGAAGTGGATTTCATGATATTAAACCCTTAAACTAAACTTCTTAAAAATAATGAAATATTTGGTGTTTCGATAACTTTCCGTAAATGGTAAAACACTTATTTCTTAGATTTTTGAAATTTCAATAATAAAATGAAAAAATGCAGAAAAAGTATTGAGTTATTTGTGTCACATAATGTTACAAATCTTGAAAGTGCTGCATAAAGTCATTGTTACAGTGCTTCAAAGTGTTTCTTGAAGGCTAGGAAATATATAATACTTTTAAGAAAATGCTGAACACACGATCGGTAGGTAGCTGCTTCTTTTCACTAGAACAAATTGAAATTAATATTGAGCCCATGTCTGCGGAGAACGAAATTTCATCCTTTTCGCGGGATGGAAGCGGTTGATTAAATCTAGGGTTCCCAGTCAAAACATGTCGGGAGCATAATAAATTCTCTTTAAATAGCATTCACAGTTACCTCACGAAGACAAGCTACAACAACAGGACTGAATTTCCATTACTTCACGTCCAATATTGGAAACAATCTAAAATTCTGTATATCCTAAACTCTCTCATTAAGCTTCAGGTTCGCCAACTCTTCGCCACCAACAACGAAATTGTTTTGGTTTCGGAATGATGTTTTTAACGAGTGACATACGCGCATGCGCGGAAATCAATCTTTTCATCGGTGTTTTGCAAATCACGCTACATTGCACCTCCTTTCGATTAGATTGGTTTGTTCATTTCTTCGATGTGACTGGACGATTCTTTAGAATTTCAATAAAACTTCGCTTGGATTTCATCAGTTTGAAAATCGGTTCAGCACTGTATGTGGTATTCTGTGTATTCCGTTTCTCCATAAATAAGAGAATCTACGAGTATTCCATATGCTGAAAGCGAAGCCTCTAATGTTCTTTAAGTTAAAAACATTTGCCCGGAACACACATGAAATGCCGCAGGCATTGCTTGCTTAGTCTCTCATTTTCTGTTGACGCATGCGCTAGAGAGCAATAAAAAGCACACTCCACATCCAAAACAGTATTTAGAGACGGCAAAGGAAATTCAGACCATAATAATTGGTGAGAAACAGGTGCACACCCTAAACTCCAGCTTTACCAAGTTTTTTTTAAAATATCGGTTTAAAATAAAATCTATTCTTACTTCTGTTGGCTCTTTATTTTCACACTCTTTTGACACGGCAAGGATTACAGCTCTGTGATTTCTTTCTTTTTGCTTCGGCAGAAATGCTGTGAAATTTTTTAAGTACCATTTGCGGCGTTTCGGGAATTCATTTTCACTCTCTTATCACTTCAAAAGCAGTATTAAAGTATTGTAATTGTTAGAAGATCGCTGATTAATCCGAATCGGCGTGTCATTAAAGAATATGTAGTTTTTCTTAGGAGCCGCAAGTATATAAAGGTAATAAGTCTGGAATGTTTGTCAGTGAGAGTGCAAAACTAAAACATGTGTTCAGTATTTTAACTATTGTTTTCTTTCTTTTATGTTATAGTTACGAGTAGTCAACATCGATCTTCTACAATAAACTTTCAAGTTAAAATGTAAATTGTTTTCTTTGTCATTATGTGGATCACTTTCTTCTAGAGAAATTACATTCATCAATCTAGATTAATTTTTCACGAGAATAAGCGTCAAATATAAGAGTCAAATAAGCGACACCAATTTAATTCTCAAATTCATTGCACATCCTACTAAATAGAAAGGTACGTGACTTGCCATAAAACATTAAAACATCCCTATTATATCAAATTGTCGTACGTCAGATTTCCTAAAACTTTTTATAGGTGCAAAACACTTCTATCGGAAAGCTATACCTGCTCTTAAATTAACTTGTGTGACATGCGATACTTGCATGTTGTCACAAAATGCCATATGGCGCTTTGTGGTTCCTCATGTTTTGTTATGTTTTTGGAGTTATTAATATACAGCATTTTGATTTCAAAGTGAAGATAAACGATGTGCAGTTAGATGTTATTACTAACACATCAACTTTCATAATTCATGTAAAGTTTTGTCTCCGTGTAACGGTGACGTCACATGAACTGCACACATACTATCTGCTTTTAAATAAGAACGCTTTTTCAATTTAGAAGTACGGTTGAATATAATTCTACAGTAATGTTTTCTGTCGTTCATCTCACTATGTTAACGCGTTACAAAGTTAAGTGCTCGTGGCCAAATGCTTATGACAAGGAGAATTTCACCTGACTTGGAGAAGCTCACGGATAGAAGAAGACTAACCTAGTTTCGGAACATGACCAATAGAGGAAGGTTTTCTAGTCAACATTTTAAAAGAGACTGTGTCATATTTCAGCTACCTGATAGAAATGCAACAATTACATATGCCGACTGTACACTCGTGGAATAGAAACAATCCACTCAGCTCTTTTCTGATGTCGATCATCGCATAAGGAGACTAAAATTACCATTATAGAAAAAACAATGTCAACGCAAAACATTTTGGTGTGAAAATAGAATTAAAGATTTTATACAGGATTAAAACTGTGCTAACAGCAGGATTTCTAACTCTAACATCCTGCATAGATTTCATAAACAAATTCCACATGGACATATTATCTGGGACATAAATTTTGGTTAAGTAGACATATGACTGTTAAATTTGAAAGTTTTCGATTTTATGAAAAAAATATTTATCATTCTCCTGTCTTTTTTGAACAATATGAAACAATCCGCGTTAACATAGTCCCATAATTATGAAAGTTACGGAGGCAAATGTATCATATATTCAACGTAAACATTGAATATGGCCATATCTTTAAAGCGCTATATCTGATTTTTTTATATTGGGCGCACGATGTCTCAAGAAATCTTGAATATTTTTACATAAAATTTTGACTGAATAAGTATTGTGCTATGTTCTACAAATTGAACCACATTTTTGTCAATATTTTCTGAAAAACCGTTTTTTGGGGGGAGTTAGAAAGTAAAAATGTTAACAATTTTTAACATTTTTATTTTAAATTGATATATAAAATAGAAATTGAATTTAAATGTTAATAAATTAAGGTTCAGTTTCTTAGATAAACTGTTTGGATTACTTAGATAACAAAATATTGTGTTTAGACAAATATTCTATCCGCAAATACGTGCAAGGTGACTATCTAATATTTCTCCAAAAATAATACCCATATTTATTACTCTCTCAAAAAAATACATACCAACATAAAGGTTTGAAAATGTATGTGAATGAGAGAAAGAACAGATATTTTTCCAGTAAAAAAGGGAGTTGGTGAATTGTATTGTTTCAGAGATATAATGTATCGAATTCGACAGTTTCCCCACATTTTTTCGACTTTTAAGATTCGCATGTCCCCTTAATGTACACGATTCCATCAAAATATAGTTGACATTTTATATTTTCGATGTGAAAGAGGGTTGTCTCCATGTGCAGTACCTTATCTGTCTTTTGCCAAGACGTATAATCGATTACTACTTACCACTTACAACGGTCACCACTCGAGGTTTGATGCGTCTTAATTTCTAGGGAAAATTTGATTCTATCGTACAAAAACATATATAACAGTATTTCAGTTTCGTCAAAATTACACTTGAGATTGAATTGTTATTACTCTCAATGATCAAAAACTTAAAATAATAAGTTTTATATTAAGAGAGAAAGTAATAAAATAAAATAGTTCATTTATTGTTTTAAACAAAATCTTATCACTTTTATGATTAATAGCTTGATGAGAGAGATATGGATACTTTTACGAAGATTTTTTCTTTTTCGCTTTAGTTTTCGATTTCTTTACCAATTCATAGTATTTCTGTTATCACAGCGTATTATTCATTTATGAATGAACTGAATGGTACTTTACACCACTTTATTTGTAAGCATTTTAATAAAGTAGTGCAGAATTTCATGCCAGAGCGATCGTAGACCCATTTTATTGAGTGGTTTACATGCAACATTGAGTTCGATGCAAATATTTTTTAACACCATGGTTGGTTAATATCACGAAATCGGAAATGTAGGACATTTTCTTAGAACAACGCGGTATGTAAATCAGACAGATTATTCCATATTTTTATGCAAAAGAACTTATCGGGCAATACCAAAGCAATTACGACAACGAAGCAATGAAACCCATTTAGCCCTATAACCCAAGCCAAGTAAGAAATACAAGAAGACCGTGATTGTTATTGACTTTCTCGTCACATTCATGACAATAGCACCAATCACTACTTCCAACAGCTCACTCTTTCACTTGGTGCAAACAGCAAATTCGACCTTTTATCTCTCCGGAATAGCTCAAAACAGAACTCACAATATTTTTCCAGTTATTTTCAACCTGGAATAATGGCAATATCACTTGCTTTCTTGTTTTCATTATTTGTGTTACTAGCGTTCTAAATAACTTTAAAATTTCTTTAGGCGAAAATTAAAGTAAAAATGTCAGAATCTAAGGTTTAAAATGCTAATTATGATAACACATACTTTTCAACAAAACCAATCAATGCATGTCACGAACTTTGACTTCAGGAACTAAGAATAAAATAATGCAAATGAATTTATTATGCGAATAAAATTTATTTTTTCACAAAAGAATACCCAGATAATTACTTGGTTCGAACACATCTGAGTTCAAGTATTAACAGAATTGTCAGAAGTAGGCCCGAAAGTGCTTATCATTCATTCATAAGATTATGTAAGCGTTATTTAGGATGTTTTTGAGATTCTAAATCAAAAAATTACGATGCGCAGAAATAACACTAGTTAAGAAGAATATGAGGAGAGGTATAATTAAAGAATACGAATGAGTTCTTTAGTGCGGGTTTCATGAATAAGCAACCTGGCATTGATTTCAAATACTTTTTAGTCAATAAAAAATAGTAGGACATGCAGCATCCATTTTCACAAAGATTGAGCTTTGAAAATTACATGTTAACATTTTAATTTCCTCAAGTTTCTCTTTTTACTGTCAAGAAAAGGCATCAAAAGGTATTTTACAGCATTTTAAACTTTAAAAAACATGCAGCAATTTTTAATGGAATTTATAATATATTGAGACAATGTTAGTCATTATTGATTAAGAGTTCCATAATAGGAGGCTGAGTTCATATGCACTGATTTTCCATGCTTCCTGTAGAGTGGGGCTGTTATCTTTGAAAGGTTCGTTTTTAGTGTTTATAGGAGCATTATCTGCTCTGGTAGATACTCGCTATTTCTTTCTATGTTACACATATTTTATATAATATTTAGTTATATAAAAGAATACGATTAAGGTTTATGTTACTTTGAGGTATATATGTTACAAAAACAAATATATGAATGATGACAACTATTTTAATAAAAAGGTATCAATGATCATTATATGTCAAGCAATCTGTTTCTCATGAGAAAGAAATCTGCCAGCTCTACCCAATCATTTCAAAGAAATTATTCCCTTTAAAAAGGAAACAGTATACCTTGGTGTAACTCTAGATAGACTCCTAACTTTGAAAATCGCATCCGAAAACCAAAGAGACGCTGAAAAGCGCTAAAACGAAATTATTCCCCATTTTAATTGGATGTGACTGCCAGATCTCACAGACAGCTAAACTTCTAATTTACAAAAAACTATGTTACGTCTTCTTATTAGTAACACTTCACCTATATGGACCACAGCAGCTAAGACTCATAGAAAAGAATTAGAAATGCTACAAAAAAACCGCTCGCCGGAAAGTTGGCATGCGATGTTTTTTAAGAAACAGGGATATCCAGAAAGATATACAACTAACCTCTGTCGAGCACTATCACAAAAGAATGATAGAATGTAAGCGAAGAATTAGACAAAACAACAACTCGGCATTAGAGAAATTGCAGAATACCATCCTAAGACGATCAGATGACTAATCAGCAACTAACCTTCCCAAGTCGTACTGCCCCACCACACTGGCGTGATCCCTGGGCGAAACCAATGGCGACGTATTACCCTAAAGTAAATCCGAAATCCCGTTAATATAATACCTCATTCTGCTTTCTTCTCTTAATTTTACAATTTTCCTTTATAATTGAATTTGTAATAGCACATCTTCCCAAATAATAGCAAGCGGCGGATTTATCCTTACTTGAAGCACTATGTTAAAGAAACCATTGATATGTGTAAGATTATGTTTGTAATTACCAGCCCAAATGTATGAATTCAGGCTTTAAATAATACACAGGAAGTTGCTATCGAGAAATCACCGTTAGTGAAATTTAAAAATTTTAAATAGAAAATATTTCTATAAAAATAGTGGTAACTTTTTTCAAGTATATATACATACATACTTTCCATGTCTAGAAATGCAATTTTATGGGCGCTTTCATAGGATTTCAATTTCAGTATATATTTAAAGAAACATATATGGCTACTCGAAAGAGGAAATTCACAAAACTTCATTCATAGATTCCCTTTATATATCCACCACTAAACAGTACACTTACATCCAGTTTCAGAAGTTCCATCCGGATGAACAAAACGGTGCCAGTTAGTGGCCGAGATGATAATTTTATATTATATGAGTAGATTAGAAATTATATTTAGTAATTATAATAGTAATATTAAGGTACAGTCGATGGAAAAAACTAATCTTATAGGATTATTTAACCATCATTCATCGCATAAAGAATTCATAAAAAACATGTTAAGGGCAATAAAGAAGTCTTCTGAAGTACTTTTCTGTCTATAAATTTCATAAGGGGCTTCCAAACTGGTAAGATAACCTAGTGTTATAGGAACCGGGGGTGCAGGCGGCGTTATGTCTACGTATGTCGCAACCTCCGAGCGCGCGGGTGTGCTTTTCGGCGCTCCGCAATCTTTTTCAGTTAAACCTTAGTAACTCTGCAACAGTTTCATCAATCTACAAAATTTTAACTTGTGTGTGTGTCTACTGTGGTGTTCTTCTGGATTGTATACAAATTTGGATTACACGGTAAATTTTTCCGGACAATTTCCCATCTTCAACAGTAAATTCTCTGCCGGATAATCATCATATAGCGATGTCCGGCTAACTCACACGGAGTTGGTCAGGGTAAGGGCCCTGTAGCTTTTTCCATCTTTTGGTGCGTGACATGTAGAGCGATTTCCTATTTTTAGTTTGCGTGTACTATTTTTTGTTGATTTTTAAGGTATTTTTAAAATTTTTATGTGTGCTTGAGCTTGACTTCCGATTTTCTTTCTGCCTTTGTGTTTACAACCCCATAACTTTTGTTCTTTCTCTTCCTCTTTAAAATTCTTTTAATAGATTATGTATCAACATTCCCTAATTCGAATTCTCTTTGAATGTTTTGTCTATATCCAAAACTTCAAAAGTTATTTAAATTTTTGGCAAACTTGTTAGCGAAAATTCTGCCTCTTTTTCGGCAATTTTGGTAAACATCATTTTAAAAAATTTATTTCTAGATAAATTTTTAAATTTAAATCTAATTTCATACTTCTTCTCCACCATTTAGGCGTTTCTCTTTCTTTTAAATTTTTTTTCAATTAACTATCTTTTTTCTTTCTATTTTTAATAAATTTTCTAAAATTTCTCTTAATGAAGCCCCTGCTCTGATTTCCGTTGTAAACACGAAGTCACTAGACTGAGATTGGCTCGAGAAAATTTTCAATGTTAATTGTTTCATTTCTTAATTGCTCTTTAATTAAATTTCTAATTATTTCTTGGGGTGGTATCAAGTTTATTATTTTGCCACAAAATCTCCTATTTCATTCTGTTTAAATGTCATTTTCTTAGCTATTTTTTAACATGTTTTAACATAGTGTTTCAATTTCTTCAATTTTTCTGTAATCTATAGTTATAAAAGGCAATGTTTGTGTGCGTGTTTGTGTTTGTCTGCGATGGCCAGACGAATCTATCGCACTTACGGCTATGAAATTCGGTACACAGGTAGTCGTAATGGTGACTGAATGCACCTCGAAACCGAAATTTTAAAATTTAATCTAGAAACTTTTTTATTTAATGTTTTGTGTTGTTTTGGTTGATTTTTCGCACTAATGTCTCAATAGAATGGTTTAGAATAATTGTACGACAAAAATAGATACACCATCGAAAAGAGCACGCGATTTCCGTTCTAATGAGGTTACTTTTGAATTTCTAACTTAATTTACTGAATTTTCAGAATTTTTTAAAAACTAGGCAGTTTCGGAATCGAGATGTTATTTTGGTGTTTAAATTTGTTGCATCCGACTTTCTAATAACACTATTATTTTCAATTTTTTTCTGCTTATAACTAGAACGGTTCTCTCTGATTTAAAACAAGAACAATTAAAATATCTTTTCCTGTGTTTTTTAAATTAAATTATTCCTGGACAGATGAAGGTTATTTTTGTCGAGCGAAATTTCTTCAGCGACAATCTTCCGGAACGCAGCTTTCAATTTGATTGGATGAAGGGTCAGGTGACGTCATAACCTTCGGAGCTTTTTGTCATGTTCTAAGAATTCTTTTTTCATTTTGGGATTCCAAGGGCAACAATTTTTTATATTGTTTTGGATTAATGTACTCTGTACTGTTTTTCTACATGTTATTATCGCGGAAAAAATAAGCGGGAAAATCTATAATGTGTATCTTTTGTTTTCGAAACTTTTTCGTGTCATTGTGGGCGATTTTTTTTTTATGTTGTTGAAGTCCTGATTCCATGGGCATCGCCGTGCGCGTATTGCTAGTATAATCATATTAGTAAATTTCGCCATTCTTTTCAGTCCGCCATGTTATGCTCAGCGAGTTGTTGTTTGGCCCAGACAGGGAGGCGCCCAGCTTCCTCTGGTTAATTGCTCAGTCACTGTTGCCACTAAACTCAAATCGTTTTAAAATTCTTAGTAATCATCATCATTAGAGTTAAACATTTTATTTTAATATCATCAACCTGGCAATGTATTTAGTTTTCCTAATACAAAAAAAATATTTAGACATCTGGCAACATACTATTTCAAAATATTAGAAATTTCATTCTTCCCTCTCTGGGCTGAATAGTGGCTGTGTGGGCGTGATATGGCGCCTGATTACGTTACAATGTAATTACCAACTAATTAACTTTTAATGAGGGGCATTTAAAAAATGCTTCCCCCTTTTATTCTAACATCTCTTTATTTTCTTTTCTTCTTATGTAAGCATTTGTAACCATAGCAACCATGTGCGTCTCTTTGAGAGAAAGATGGTATTTCTTTATGGTATCTTTCCCTGATTAGTTTTTATATTTTATTTTTAATTAATTTACTTTTATTCTGGGGATCACTAATTTTTGTAATTAGGTCCTCCCCAAGGTAATACACCTTCCTGAATTTTTATTATTTTTTATTGCTAGCCTTTCTCCCTCTTTTCACCCCCTTTCTCTTTTCACTTTTTTCTCCATAACTCTCTAATTTTTCATCCTAGGGAACTCTTTTTTGGTACTACGGTAGCCTGGTACCGTCTCTAACTTTTCTTAAATTTTCATGTCTTAATTCCAATTCTATTAAAAGTTATTAACAAATTTAATTAAAATTTCTAACCCATTTTTGCAAGTGCTTTTTTCTAATAGTTTTTTAACATGGGTTTTTCTTTAGCCACTATCTTTTTTCCTATTTGCACTAGGGTTCCCATTTTTGGTTTGTAGTGAGCTCCCCCCCTTTCTTTATAATTTTTTCACCCCACCCCTTTTTCATTTCCTTCCCCCTTTTCCGGTTTTTGGACAAGGCAACACCTAAAACCTACTGAACATAGTTTCAAATCTTTCATTTCTGATTTACATGCTCCCACTTTCTGTTCTCTCTCTCTCTCCCTCTCTTTTTTCCTTCTCTCTGCATGGTGTGCTCCGGGTTGGGGATCGTGAGTGGGTGGCTGCCTTGGCCCTCTCTTGTCTGCATTGTATAACTACATAAATAGTCTCATTCTTCAATCTGAATTTAATTTGCATTTAAAATGGCATCTAGACGTTGGGCAGGTGGCCCATTATTAGATGAAAATGGTGAAGTAGTCGGTCGGAGAGGAAGGAACTCGAGAGGGAATTCGAGAGGAAACCATAATAGTCATAAGTCAAGCCCAAATTCAAACAGTACCCAGGATGACTGGACTTATGTAGGACACAAAGGTTGTAAAATTCAGCCATCAAATGTGACCCAGGCTCCATCTCACTCGCTTGATGTTAATAAAAAGCATCAATCGTCCGACAAACAAGTAAATGAAATAGAGCATAACATTTCATCGTATTCAACATCAGATGAATCTTCACATAAACCTCTAGCTCGAAAAGAGACAATCCCTTCTTTAGAAAAGTGTCCTTCTCTGGACAATCTAACAAATGCAAGAAGTCCAAATCTAGTTACTCCATCCGGTAAAGACAAATCGGCAGATAATACAATTATTTACTTCTTGACGCCGACCTCAGCTAATTCCCCTCCATTCCAAAAAGAGGAAGCAATTGACGACAATCCAAAGGATGTTGTGATTGTGTCTTCATCCATACTTGAGGTGGGGGCTCCCTCTCCCCAATTAACAACACTGGGAATCTTGTATACATTTTTATCTTTGGATATGACTGGTAAAGCCGAATTCTTGGACACTCTTGACGAGAGAGAATCGCGGGAACTAATAAACTCCTTAAGGGAATTACCTGTTCCCATTCAACTCAATCCTCGTGTCTTTTCAAAAGAGAAAGAGACTTTGGAACTTAATAAAAATTTCCATCGACTTAGAAACATAATCAATTACAGAGAATCAATCTAGAAAATCGCAGCAGCCTTAAGAATAGAGGCAGAGGAATATTTCTCACAGATTGAATCTCAATTTAAATTTCTTCTGTCATTGATACCAAATCAGTCATCAGGCATCACAAAATCAGATGCTTCAACTCAATTCTCTCCAGTAGTGTCAAACAATGATGTTGCCACTCAACTCAATCTGGCCTCGGATATTGCGACGAACCCGAACTCTCAGATCGAAACCCCAACGGCAGTCTTTGGGGCTTCTCACTCCCATCCATCACGGAGTTCAAGATCTATTAGTGGTTGCAAGCAGTCAAACTTTTATCTGAGTGACGCTTTAAAAGCATCTTAAAAGTTATGATCTAAGAGTTAAAATTGATTACTACTTGACGCATGACAAAGCTTTACTGCTATGACATTTCCTGGAAAAAATTTGACTTTATCTTGCAAAAACATATTTAACAGCATTTACGTTTCTTCAATGTTGCACTTGACCTTAAATTACATAATTCTCAAAGCTCTAAAATATAAAATCATAAGTGCTATTTTAAGAACGGAAGTAATAAAATAAAATAGCTATCTTATTGTTTTAAATAAATTTTAATTTTTTTCTTGTTCAGAGTTACATACTTTAGTTGTACATATTTGATACATTTAGTATGCTTTTTCCTTTTGCTCTTTATTTGTAGATTCCTTTACTAGTATACAGTATTTCTGTTAGCATTGCTTATTATTCATTTACGAATTTATTGAACGGCACGTTACACCACTTTATTTTCAAGAATTTAAATAAAGCTATCCAGCATTTCATTCTCATGATGGAACAGAAAGAATTTACAGATAGAAACGTGGTTGGAACACAACTCTGATCAGACATTAAAATAATTGTCAGAAGTAAGCTCGAAAGATCTCGTAATTCATTCATAAGATTATGTAAGCATTATTTGTGGAAGTGTTTCATATTATAAGACAAAAATGATAATGCAGAAAAATGTCACTTGTTAAAGATAACATGCAGAAAAGTATATTTCAAGAAAAAGAATGAGTTCTTCAGAGCGTCTGGCATTATTAAGCAACCTAATACGGGTCTAAATGCTTCTTTATCAATAAAAAATAGTATGTCCTGCAGCATTCTTTTTCACAAAACTTGAGCTTTTGAAACTACATGCAGGTCAGATTTCCCATCAGACTAACCTATGCCATGACCTTGGCAGCATCCTTGAGGGACAGCATGTACAGAAGAAATAATAACCAAATAATTACGAACTTTTCGGTTTTATTCTTCAAATGCCATACAAAATTTTGCTTTTATAATTAACATTCGTTACATTAAATATATTAAGCGATGCATATTTTGTATTCTGTGGAGATTACAGTCTCCTCCTTTTGCACTTCTTTGCATTGAAATCGATTAAATGAGATATGTCCACTTCATTGACCACTTCAAGACTATTTTTATATTACTCGAAAAGTTAAATGTTAGCATAATAAAATGATTTCCTTTTAAGAAAGAGAAATCTACTTATTCTAAACAGATACATCATTTCTTCATAAAATACATATTGCATGAAATCGCCTGGAATCAAGTATCCCTAAGATTAGGGATACTTGCCCCAAGCTAGGAATGCTTGACCCTAGGGGTAGGAATATTTGACCATACATGCAAATAGTACTTAATTTCTTTTGATAATTCGTATATACGCAAAATTCAGATATTAAGTTAAGACTACTGAATTAAAAAAAGTCTTTATCATGAAATAATATTACTGAAACTAATATTAAAATTGAATAATAATATACTGTAAAATGCAGTTAATATTAATAAAATCTAGTTAATAAATTGAATTAATTTAGTCATTAAATGAAATCTAGTTTTTAAATTAAATCTTATTTTTAAATTAATTCTAGTTTTGAAATTAAACTAGTACAAAATTTAATAAAGAATTAAAATATTGATTTAATTAAATGAAAAAAATTACATCAATGGATCTGGAAACTTAACAGCGTCATTAGAACGTTGAAGAATTCGGGTTTTGGAAAAATAAAAAAATAAAAACAGAAAGCATGAAAACACAAAAAAATGTAGTACAACACAACAAATTGAGAAACTTAATAGACTCAGTCGGTTCTTCTAATATTTACACTCTGTCACAAAAGTTTATAGACTCTAGTAAAATATATGTTTTAGCAAAACGGAAAGGCATACAAACACCAATTACAAATATGTTTATTCAAACCATATGCGACTTGCATTCAACGAAGTATTTAGAAAAAATAACAATTTGTATTTCAATTATATAATTTGTATTCATTTATATAAATAACAATTTGTATTCAATTAAGTGTCCCAAATAATATATTATTATTATATTATTTGGGAACTTAATATTTCCATATGGAAATATTAAGTGTCCCAAAAGTTTATAAAATATATGACTTTTCAACAGAAGGTGCTTAATACAACGTTCTTAATAATTTAAAGTCTTTCCATTTTTCAGTAAGACATCGTATACGCGTTCTTTCATCGACATAATTAAGGTTTGTAATATATCTGGTTCCAAGTTGTACCATGCACTTTCAATGGCTGTCTTCAAGGCATTCACTGAATAAAATTTCCCTCTATTCTCATATACCTTCCGCTGCATAAAACCCCACACATTCTCAATTGGGCTCTGATCAGGGCTGATCGGTGGCCACTCAAGAACAGTAACATTTTTCGAGTTTAAATAATTTTTCGTAGCACTGAAGGTATGGGTGGGAGCATTATCATGTTGATATTCCCAATTTCTTTCCCTTATGTTTTCTGCAAATGGCATACGATGATTTTGTAGTGTTTCTATATATTTAGGAGAACTCTGTCGGCCATCTAAAAAGGCCAAATCCACTTGACCATTGAAACCGAAAGCCGCCCGCACCATCACCGATTCACCACCACTTTGCCGACTGAAAGAGCTCCTGGGATCATTTCGTAAATCACGCCAATATTTTATATTCCAGTCAGGTCCATCGAGGTTCCATTTTTTTCATGACTGAAAAGGACATCCATCCATTTATTGCCATATGACATATGATTACGAGCCCATTGTAATTCCTAACTAATGTGAAGATTTGAGAGTGGTAATCAGTCTGCGAGTCATTTTTGCGTGGATCATATAACCAGATTCTATAATTCGTCTATGAACCGTGTTCTTGGAGATTTGCAACCGGGAAGTCATAGTAATTTCGTGAACTGATATTTTCTGACTGGAAGCCATTCTTTGTTTCCATCTATCACTGCGAATATCCTTCGCACGTGGTCTTGCAGAACGTGATTTTGCCTCATATGACGTCTTACGAGTTAACACGCGATAAACACACTTTTAGAATGATTTAAAAACTTCGATATTTCCTTAACAGTCTTGCCGAGCAATTTCAAATGCAGAATTTTACTCACTTCTTCATTAGTGAGCTGCGAGGTTTTAGGCATCTTGAAACGCAGAGAACGCTTTCCTTTTCTTACAACATATTTATTATGCTCCGAATCAACGCCATGATTACCGATACAATATTTGCAAAAAATTGCATTTGTCTATGAACTTTTGGGACAGGTTATTTCTATTTATTCTACGATTTAAATATTGGCATTAAATATACGGGGTAGAACTGCTGTGTTTTCAATATAATAGACATAACATATCTATACAGTAAGTTGCAATTAAATACATCATATACAACAAAAAATATAGGCAAAATACAAGATTCTATAAACTTTAAGGGACAGAGTATAACAGCCTAAGCCCATGTTAACTCGTCCTAAACACCGAAGGTTTCAAAAGAACTCTTTAACCCTCTGAGCGTTTCACACGTATTTCTACGTCGACCTTGGACTACCTCATAAGCGGGAAACACGCATTTCAACGTGTGGTCAGAGACACGCCGAAAGCGGTCAGCCCTGAAATTTACGTCTCTTGTGCACTGTCTCTAAAGTGCGAGAAACGTATTATTCCGAATTTCTTCCCCCTTCCTTGCTTTGACATTTTGATTGATTAGCTGGGTAGGGTAGCGGTCGACACAATGAGTGCTGATAAGAATGTACTTACTGCAAATTAGAGATACCACAGGATCCAAGACCCCACACCCCCTTTGGCTTGGGGCATTTTAACGATATCTGCATTGAGGGCTTCTTTCAGAAAGAAGGTCAGTTTTGGATTTTTTTTTCTAGTTGTGTGTGTCCGAATTTGGATTCTGTATAAGTTCGGTTTAATATTTGTCAGCCTGGATTGAAATTGTATTATGTTTCAAATGTTTTCCCTGTAATACACTTATGTTATATAAGATTTTATTTCAATGCATCAATGTTTTAATCGATATGTTAAGTAAAATAGATTTTGTGGTCCAATCTCTTTCAATACCCCATTCAAGCATAGAAAAATTTGAGAAGCCGGGGATGATAAGAAAAGAGGGGGTTGTTTATTTCGTTATATAACATTGAATTGAAAAAAAATAACTTTAAGGTTTAGGTGTGATTTTTTAAAACTGTAACAGTTTTTTTTCTGGATGAGTCTTCTATATTACACTACTTAGAATTTCTTTTAAATTCATCAAAATGAAATAAATTCCGAAAAATAAACAATTATTTTTTCAAATAATTATTATTCAATTTATAAAAAATAAATTGAATAATAATTATTTATTATTCAATTTATTATTTTGCTCACTTTGAGCAAACATTGAAACAAATGTTAAAGAAAAGGGATGAAAATTTTATTTTTTATGTTTTAAAATATTGCATTTTTGTTAGAGAAAATTTTGGTTTACATGGAAACGTAAAGCATAATATCAACTAAATTTAACGTTTGAGTGATCTTAACAGACTTTTAGTTATCTTATTAAGAGTCTGATAACATCTGCAGTTTAAGTTTATTTCAATAGTCAGTGAAAATGTTTATTTCTTTTTTAAAATGTAAGACCACAAAACCATTTCTAAGAAAATATCAATGCTTACTTCAATGATACTGTATTTTTGCAGTTCCTTGAGCGTTATAGTTTTGCTGATAAGTATTCTTCATTAAGGTATGTGCCTACCCTAAAATCGACGTTTTTATGAAAATTTTCGAAATTTTTTTTATTACTTTGTATTAAAGCCCATACATTTAGGATTCCAAAAATGGTTTACTTTAGTTTCTACGATATATAGAAGCAAAGTTATTGCCTAAATTATGAACCAGAAGTGAAATTTTCGAAACCGAAACTAAGCCATAGAAATGCAAAAAACTCATCTAAACAGTTATTTCTTTACTCTTAGAAAATGTGAATGTACAATTTACTTTTTAAATATAGAATTAAGTTTTATTTATTTTTTTAGTATTGTTCTAGGCGTATCTGGCAACTGTTTCTCTAGTTACGGGATATTTTACGTAAAGAAAATTTCGCTCACTCCAAACACTGTTATTAGGTAGTAAAATAGCAGTTTAATTATTCAATTCAGGCAATATAAGGCTGATGACTGTATTTAATCATCTTAATGTCAAACTTGAACCAGAAATTTTTAAAAAAAACTACATCGAAATTGATATTGAAAGAATTAAGAAATCGAAGCGACAAGTCGAACCAAAAACAAAATTATCAAGAAAAAACTTTAAAGTTAATTTTTAATTAATTTTGATTTAAATTTAAGTCAAAGAAGGCTTAACTTACAAATACTGTGAATTTTAAGTTGTTAAAATATGTATATAATTTTTTGTGCGACTTTAAAATCTTTATTTGCGTTTTCTGGAAAACTGTTATTTTCATTTTTTGACATTGCGATAAATCTCATTTCTTAAAAAGTTTTTAATATATTCAAAAGAAATTTAATCACAGTGTTCTATAGATCTCTAGGTATGTTATGAACCTCAAGTATAGCTTAAAGTGCATAATTATTTATTTTAGAGCTGTTTTTATTTGAAAAAGTGATAGTTTTTTTTGTAAAAAAGCTGTTGCGTACACAAACTTTGGTATATCTCGGTAACTTTAAGAGGTACACTAAATATTCTGCTTCATAACACAGGTAAATGTATACCAAATATATTATTGAAAGAAAAAGGGAAATACATGCATTAGAATTTGTTATAGGAAGTTTGACGTAAACGTCAATTTTTACTAAATTTTGACCAAAAATGGTCAAAATTTGGAAAATAAAAAATTTGTTCGTTAAAATGGCATTTGAATTAACAGTTTTATACACCATTATAACTGAAAACATAAGTGATGAATAAAAATTTCCTTTTTTTCAAAAAAAGTGCTCCGAAGGTAGGCACATACCTTAAGTGATCAAATCTAAATGCCTGAATTGCATTGCTTTTGGTAGCTCTTATGCCAATTGCGAGCTGAATTTTAATAAATGCTATGAGACAAGAATCCACTAATATGTGTTACAAACCTATGATGCATCCCGACACGTTATTAACGAGTTTGAAGACAGTACTTCTAATAATAATAGTAGTCTCAGGCATTGAATTATTTCCAAACACCACCGTCACATGCTAGACAGTGTGTTTTATCACAATATCTTGTGTGTGTGCTGTGATTTGTAAAGTATAATTTTTTTAAATAAAATTCTGATTTATATACAGGTTTTTATTTTCATTCTGAACTTTAATGGATAATAATGAGACTCTTATTTATTTTCCAAGCTGTATGATATATTTGAATTAGATCTAAAATTTTATTTTTTAAGAAAAACAGTAAAGTGTAAGTTTTATGTTAGTTAAATTTCCTTTATATTTGGTATGAAAAGGCCCAAAAATGTTTTTGAATATCACACCGATAACGTCCAAGACATTTATAAATTGTGAAAAGGCACCTGATTTATTTCGAATAGGTGTTAAATTTTGCTCCTTATTCTTTGATTTTGCGAAGTTTGCAAAAAATTGTCTGTAGACAAAAAAAATCAATAATATTTTACTTCGTAGCTAGCGCATTTTCGTAAAATTGATAGGAAAAAAAAGTTTGATCGTTTTTACATTCTAGTAAACGAAGTATACAAAGAGAAAGAATTATAATCGTTGATCGTAAATTTCAACACGAGATTTTGACGAATCTCCAGTTTTTAGACCTCCCCGAGTCCGAAAAACACAATTTTGTAATTATGTTTGTGAACACAATAACTCAACAACGGTTAGAGTTAGAAAGAAGGAATCTTTTATATGGACTTAATACAAAATTAGTATATTTCAATCAATTTTTGGATAAAGTCCGTCCAAGGAAAATTTGTATGTTAGGGTTCATATCAACACGATAATTTCAGAACTTAAACAGCTAGATAGATAAAATTTGGTACACAGTTTTAAAAATTAGGAATGTAGGTCCGTATTAAATTTTGGACGAAATCCCTCGACGCGTTAACAGTCTGTTGGTTTCTGTAATCGTATGCTTGTGAACACGAAAATTCCTAAACGCAACGACTTAGATAAATGAAATTTGGTATGTGGTCTTTTAACCCTAATTGTCCAATTTTCGTTTCAATCGGGTAAAAAAAACTTTAATGCCCCTGAAACTCAATATGCCATTACATTTCGATAAAAAAATTATAAATAAAGAATTAAAGGGGCCGTTCAAATATTACGTAAGCATTTTTTTGGTATTTTTTGACCCCCTCCCCCCCCCTTGTCAGCAAACATAAGCAAATCGCAAACCCCCCTCTTATAATTACGTAAGCAAACTGCACCTCCCCGTTCTTTTTTTTTACAAAACGTATAACAGTAATAATCTAATTTTAAAAATTTTAGGATTTAATTCAAATAAAACCAGCCGGAGTGACCTCCCCTAAACTTTCTCGTATACTTCTCAAACATTTGTCATTTCCCTTCCCCCTGCGTGGATAAAAAAATCGAACCTACTGTAACCCAGAATTCAATGACTATCAGAAGGTTTTTCTTTGTAGATTATAGTGATAGTAAAATATTTAGGTGAAAAATAATATTGAAAGAGATGCGTATGTGTTAAAAGTTAGCAATATTTATTTTCTATCAAACTGTAGCCAATGCACAAGCTCCGTGTGCAGAGGAGAAAACAGGAGAAGACCTCGTTCGTTAGCTTGCGCATGCGCAGAGATTGCTTCCAGTACGCAAGTAAAACAGGGGGAAAGTGATGTAATCCTTCCGCGTGCACAGAGATTGCTACCAGTACGCATGCGTATGGAGAATCGGATTAGAAAAATTAATTATGCAATTTGAACGCATTTTTCGTTACCGATTCAAACGAAATTTGGGCACAGACCTATAATTAATATTAGCAAACGTCATACCAATTTTTATTTATCTAAGCCAAAGGGTTTAGGAGATATAATTTTTACAAGTACGCGATTATACAGACCGACAGACAGTCAACCCTTTGACGGATTTGGCCCAAAATTTTATACGGACCTACATTCATGATGATAAAACTGTGTACCAAATTTTATTCATCTAGCTATTCAAGTTTTTCAGTTATAGTGTTCACATGACCGCGGACAGACAGACTTCCCGTGGACGGATTTTGTCCAAAATTTGACAGAAACCTAAAAATTATGTTTAAAGACAACATACTAAATTTCATGCCTGTAGCTCTAATGGTTTTCGAGTTATCGTGTTCACAGACACACAGACAGACATAATTCCAAAATTGTGTTTTTCGGACTCAGGGAAGTCTAAAACATGGAGATTCGTCAAAATCTCGAGTTCGAATTTTTTGACGATTACAATTCTCTCTTTGTATACTTCGTGTACGAGAAAGTAAAAACTCGGCTTAAAATGAAAAAAAATGTAAGTTTAATTTCCTTACAATTTCAAGTTTAAGCTTACAAATATCAATTTTCTTTTGCTAAATTTATCTTTTTTTTTCAAATTTAATTTTTTTAAATTAAATTATTTGTGCAAGTTACAAGAGATTTTCGGAAATAAAGTGATTTTAATATCTTACGTAAGCATCACTCATACTCCCCTTCCTCCCTTGTCAGCAAAAATAAGCAAATCGCATATCCCCTCCCCCCCCCCTGGGTGCTTACGTAATATTTGAACGTCCCCAAATTTAATTTTGAAAAATTTGCGACTGGATGCTCTAGTACCTGGACAATAGTATCAAAGTTTCAAATTTCAGGTGAATTAAATTTCCGTTTATTATAATAGAAGATAATCTCTTGCCTACTAAATCAAGGTATATGAATAAGCTATTTCTTCCAATATTTAGCTCATTAGTCTTCAAAATGTAACCTTTAGTTTGAGAATTATTAACTCGTTCTCTTAAAACGCATATGTAACGATTTTCATTACAAAAGGCTTGTAGCATATTATTTTATTTAAAACATTATTCAGGGTTAAGAAGGTTATTTATAATCCTTCATATATATTGATTATCGTTGGCTATTTTGGAATATAGATTATTATGTGACTATCTATATAATAAGTGTTTATGTGCATACAAAACGGATTAATCCAGTTAAGCGCTGTTTATATTTGTGATCGGCTCTAAATTTTCTACCTTTTACCGAATACTAAATCAAGCAACAATATGAAAAGTTTTATAGTGCCAACAGAGATTAGTAATATATATATATATATATATATATAAATGGCATTGTTGTTGTTCTTTAAAATTAAGGAAATTATTTTTACATTCGTAGACTAATATACTGACGTGTAGACTGAAAATAAATTGAAGTCAAGAATATAAAAAAGACAACTAATAACATGAAGTACAGCCAATATATAAAATACAACTATTAATAAACAACAAATAAATTGAAGTCACAGACATCTAAAGAATATCAGCTTTCATGCAACTTCAATGATGTTCATATTTTTAGAAACTCACAACATAAAGAATAAGTAATATAGCGTTCATTTTTTTTGGCCCAACGGTTTGGCATTTGTCTGGTGTAACGGCGTTTATTTTTTGTCATCTGGTGTTATGGACACGGGCAATATGCAGAAAGAATGAGGGCATCTTGAGACGATCAGTCCACAACACGGATCTTCCAATGCCTAATAAACCCAGAAAGAAATACCCAAATTCCTCACTTTCATGTTTGAATGGTTCAAGCTAATATGCGGTCTTAGTTCTATCCTTATGGCTGATCGTTCCCTAGTTCAGGAGCTCGTCTGACAGCGCTTTGAGGACATTTTCTGTTGGGAGGAAGGGCACTTTTACAAGACACAGATAAGGTTCTTCAGTCGCTCGCTTTTCAGATCAGCTTTACAAGAGATCCAGACCACTCAGAGGGTTAGAGTGTTCTAGAACTCGCATATCTCCCGGGTTATCTATTTGGGTGTCAATAGTTCTACGATTACCAGATTAAATTCCAAAAAAAAATCAGAAAATCATGTGCTTCCTGGTACATCTGTGAAATGGTATCAGAGTATCTTAAGTAAGATGAGGGCTCGGACAAATTACAAAGCTAGAACCTAAGTTTTCAAACTCAGTTAGTGAATACAGTTTTGGAGATTTTATGTCGCAAGAAGAGAGATTTGACCATTGCTGCAATTGGAGCGGGCCAGAAGACAATGAGAATCCACCATGGAGACTCATATTAATAGCAAGTCGCAGCAATAATCACATTCGTGAAAATTACTTCCAGTAGGCATATCTAAAGGGGCGAGCGATCGAGACCTGGCAGCGCACTCGAGGCGAGGAATGCGAGCCCGGAAATAGCCGAGACGTTTATATACAGGCATACCCTCGTCATTGTACTATGAAAAGCGCGCTGAAACATGTCTTAGCCCGATAGCATTTTGCTACGTTTGCAGCAGTTTGATTTTGACCTGGAGTAATTAGCTTGTCGCGGCAATGGCTGCGTCAAGGCTAGGCATGAACGTTAGGCACAGGTTAACAATCATGAATCTCCCTGCACCTCAACGCGGACGTGAGCGCTAACACACTACCTCTTCAATCAAGCATAGGTTACCAAAAAGCTTGATGTGAATAGTTCACCATGACGCGAAGAGATGATGTGCCTAGGATAGTACTTTGTCTCTGTTTAAAACACATCCGAGTTTTTAATGCATCCTCCTATGACCGCCTGCTTTTATTAATTCAACGCGTCAATTGATGGAATTGTGGAAATCTAACAATTTTACTTAAAATTGAAACATTTCCTGACTTTTTTCAAATCTATTGAACTCATTTAAATGGAGACCGACTATATCACCGCCTTTTTTTTATGATTGACCGATTTTGGCGGTTATATACATAAACCGGTCAATAAAAGGTCAAGTAGTTTGTTGGAAAATAATAACTTACATTTTGATCCCATTTAATGCTTTTCAGAACCCTATTTTTATAATTTATTCCTATCATTAAAGTAGTTATTGCTGGAAATCAACTCTCTTTGTTCAAATCAGATCTCGCATAAATTTTTTAAAAGGTTTGAGGAATCAAGAGAAAGTGTTTAAAAAATCATATGCGATCTAATTTGAGTTTATCTTCTACTCTCAGCGTTTATCTGGTCAGGTAGTTAAGCGTCCTTTGTGAGCGGCCACGGTCGCAGTTCTATCGAGATTTCTCTACTATATTTTTTATGTTTGAGTAGGTTTGACGTGCTAGGCTTGCTGCAGTTCGTCAGTGTGACTTCACGTCCTTCTACATGAAGCTGTTTCAAGCTACTTTTCTACAACACCTTGCTGCGAAGCTCAGATTTGACTGCAAGTTTGCTGCACTAAAATTACGATCCGAGGACCGCTTTTTTTGCCGATATGCTAAAAAAGGAGAGACTGGTAGTGGACGATGGTTCAGAAACACTTATCTGCATATATGTTGAGGCAGTTTAATGAATCATCATTTTTCTGGATTTAATTTTGTTTTTAAAGCTTTATCACCCTTTGTAACTTGTATAGGGGCGATATTGGAGTTCGACGCCAGTCGGAAAAAAGTTTATGATTACGTCACTGAATAACTTCCACTCATTGCTCTCAATGCCTATCTTTCTTGGTATTTGAAATCGCATAAGTATTTGCCTTTCTTTTTCTCCAGGAATAGCTTCAGACCAGACTGACACTGATAAAATCATGTATTTTGAACCTAATTAAAACAATGTAGCCTAGTTTTTCCATTTTCGAATGGCTGTCACAGCTGTTCTAACTCAAAATTTCTTTAGTGAGAGCTCATAGTTAAAATATCTCAAGTCAATGTGTTTAAGAATTAATCTTTATGCATCACTTTTCCTATCACAAGAATAATCTAGATAAAGACTTAGAACTTTGGGCGTTTAAAAATCGCTGACATATTGTATGGATATTCACGAAGAATACACAGCTGTAACTGTTTGAACACTACTCTGATCAATATTAACTGTTTCAAAAGAAGTCTCAAATCGATCATTATTCATAAACGCATATATAAGCATTATGTGCATGTATGTTTCACACATTCTATGACAAGGACACCTAATGCGAAGAAATACACATTTAAAAGAGAATATGAGAGGAGGCATGAATTAAAATACAATCAGTTCTTTGGGTGCGGTTACATGATTAAGCACGCGTAAAATGGGCTGCAATGCTCATTATTAAAAATAGTAACACCTACAGCATCGTCTTTGCTAGAAAGCTACCAACTTCAGCTATATTCATAAAACTCTAATTTGATACACAACTCTAGTACAACTACACTTCATTTTAGAGTGCTCACTTTCCTCTTATACCGGAAAGATAAACCTGAAAAGTATTTTACTGCGATATGCACTTAAAACGCAGCAGAAATTTGTAGTTCAGATTAATACATACAATCATTCTTTGATTGATTGAGGTTTCATACTAGGCAGCAGGTTCCTTATGCACCGATTTTCCCTTCTTGCTTCCTAAGGCATGGCCAACTGATCGTTTATAAGTCATATAAACGATCATGTCTATAAAGCATTGTCATCTCTGCTGAATATTTCTCCTTATTTATACATTTTAACAGCAATATTTATATGTAAATGTACGATTAAGGTTAATGCTAGAATTGGAGGATAAAATGTGTTAAAAATAATATTAGTATTTTTTAGTTAAAACTGTTATCTGCGTAGAGACTCAATTCGGAGCTAATTTGCCATGCTAACAATAAGTAATAACTTTTGATTATTGAATTTTACATATCAGGATCAAATTTCCTCACATGTGAGACTTTTCTTTGAGAATCGTTTCAGATATAATTGTATTTTAGAAATTTAAAATTGTTTACGTTTACAACATAAGTCTTAGAAAAAATGCAGTTACGCACAAATTATATTATCTTTTGGAAAATCTTCCATTGAAACTTACGGGTGTAATAAATCACTGTCTCAATGTCATCAATGTCCTTTAAGATCATTTATCTTGTCAATTTCAAGTCTTTTAGGGTGATCTATCTGTATTATTTTGTGTTTTTAAAATATATACAATTTTGCGATTTCTAATTAAAAATATTGAGACTGAAACAAATTAGTTCAATTATATATAATCAGCTTATTAAACTAGTCTATTCGAGAATCATATAAGAACGAGAGCTTTAAATAAAGATTTATATAGGGGATAATTAAATTGAGTTGCCTTTTTTAAGCCATTTAGATGAATTATAAATAACGATATTTTCATCAAATGTAATGAAAACAAATTAACTGGATTCGTATGACAATGAGAGGGCTCGTTGTGGGCATGCAAGATCAATGCTAGCGAGCACTGATGATTGGACTCGGACGGACTGGAACGATAGGTAAAACAAACCCGCCACTTTTGAACCAATAGCTATTTTTTTTAGCTGCGTTTTTTATGTAATGCATCCCACATCCATCGCAGGTTACTATGTACTCGTTTGATTATGGTTTCCACTGCGCGGTTATCTTTTCCGTACTCTTTCGGAGGGCATCAATACTCTACTGCATTTGGTATGTCAAATATGTGCGAATGGCAGCGTATTGCCCCTCAATCAAAATCTCAATGTATAATAACTCACTCTCCCTATTCCATATCTTAAATTTCTTTTCTTCCCACATTATGCTTAACAATAAAATATTATATAATAATAATAATAGGAATTTCCAATTTTACCTAATTGATTTCTAATACCATGTTTCCCAAGGAGCAATTACGGGATGTTGAAAGAAGTTTAAACACTACGTTAACCCACATCACCATGAAATTCACCTATATTTATTTGGCAAATACCATGAATTGGACTTTAAAGCTGAACTAGAAACAGGCATAAAATGGTTTTTTAGTGTAATCAAAATTTTTTATATGTGTATTAAAATAATTGGTGATCTCTTCAAATGTCTATTTCTATACTTACCATTTTACAACACAGTTTTTAAGGCTTACTTAATTATCAATTTCGGTGTATATTTTTGTAGCAGCTTATGATTTATGACGCAAATTCAGCAAATGTCAGTCCATTGTTCATTTCATATTCTCCACGAAAGTGAATTACATGCGATTCTCAGGCTCCATCAGGAGGAAAGGAACGGCATACCTGGTGACGCTACAACCAAATTATATATTATATGAGTAAGGTTAATCTTTATATTTGATATTACTACAGTATTGCTAAGATATTCGACGATAAAACACTGTCATCTGGGATTATTTTTACGTATATTGAATTTAAAAGATCATCCTAAAGACTAATAAATGCGTGTATTGAAGGAGTTTATCTCTAAAATTATACAAGATGTTTTACATATGTAAAGCTGTACACACTATGACACTACATTTTTTTGTTTTCAATATCAGAATCTTCATGGAGAAGATTATCATGTATATAAAATTTTGAATAACATCGTCATCGAGAGATATTCCATTTTTCGACATGTCTCTCCATTAATTAAACAAGATTTAAGAAATCTACAAAATTTTCTAGAAAAAAAAAAATCGTTCTTCCAAAGGGATGTCATGTGGTCTACGGAAATTTTGTACGTGAAATGCCTTGGAACTTTGTAGTACTCAAAACTAAATTTTAATAAAATAAAACTAGTTCATTTATTGTTTAACGAAATAATAACAGAATGTCAAGATTCACTAAGCTTGTAGAGAAAAGTAAAAATTACAATTTTCTTTCTTTTTTGCTTTGTTCCTTCATTTCTTTATGTCACCTATTTCTATATCATTGCTTAATATTCTCTTATTGCATAATGACGAAACTTGCACACATTTTTTTGTTCAGAAATTCAGTAAAAGTGATATATCATTAACCGTTATATGATTATAGCCTTCATCCTTAGCTGTATGCAAATATAGTATTTAATAAGATATCAGTTAAAGCACGGGATCTCCATTCTGATACAGATGCAGGATATTTGCTTACTGAACGCGGAAGCATTTCAGAGATTATGTATTAACTTTTTTTTTGGAAAAAATCTGATCTCTTCCAAATGATGGTAAACTTATTGAAAATTAATTCCTGCAGATCAATGAAAGCAAAATTTCATCATACTATTTCCTATAACCTATGTGGGCTCTGTTTTAGATGGTCGATAAACTTGCCATCGATTCTGAAACGGTATTGAAATCATTAAGTCGACAAAGATTTGAAATGGAATGCAAAACTATAAGTACTCATCATCTACATCGTTTTTCATAGATTTCAAACATTTATACTAAATTTTTATTTCTTCGAAAATTGGATAATAGTGTTTGGCCGTCACGTGAAAGAAAAAATTCGATAAACAGACAAAATACCGAACATTGCGAGTTGCAAACACAGGAATATCGATTCCGCTTCTTCAATTATTTGTTTGGATCTATAATTAATATTTTTTATTTTTACTTCTGAAGCGAGCCATTTAGTATATATTTACTACTTCCAATAGAGTATAAATATAAATCTGCAAGTTATTCCACATAGATGTTTTTTAAAACTAATCTTCTATCAAACGATGTTTATTAGAACTTAATGATAAAAATGAAAGAAAGTACTAAGTTTAAAATGATTTTCTCAGATATAATAAATATTACTGAATTATAAAATTAATGAAAAGAATAAAAAATTAAACTTTAATTGCTTACCAATAAAAAATATCAAGCAATGGATAAACTTTATTCTTCTTTATTAAAAATTAAAAATCAATACACAGAAGCGAAAAATACTGCTTTAAATGAAAATATTTTTTTTGTTAAATGGCGATGCCCATTTAGAATAATGTCCTTCTAGCACAGAAAGATAACCGACAATATTTTAAATTCAAAATCTATAATTTTTTACACTTTTATCTTCTAGTTAAATAATATTTCTTAAAAAAATTAAAGTAACTTTAAGAATGAATTATATCATTCGTTTCATTTGAAATTTTGAATCAAGGATTTTTGTATATAATTCCGAAATAAGTTATTTATGGTATCCAAAGGGAGCATCTAATAAAATCCTGATATCAAGAATTATTTTCTGAACTGACATAAAACAGAATTTAATGTATAGAAGCTCCAGGTGTCATTATACTCACCTCGTCACTGCGATTCAAATTACCAGGGTTCTCCCCAAAATAGTTGTTAATGTAGTCTCGTCTTATTTTTCAGTTTATTGATATTTCTAATTCACCTCGCGTTATACGAAATAAAGATAATTAGTTAATTAATGCTACATGATCAGTATTCATTATTTTAAATTAATTTTCTGGTATTCTTGAATTTTTATAAAGTACTCGTCTTGGTGTATTCTGCCTTTTGGCTGTTTCAGCGAGTTATCTTTACAAAGAGAATAGCTTCTATATAATATGGAGATAGAAGATGTTACACTCCGAAACTGGTATTATTTTAATAGGTCCATGGAAAGAAAGTCGTTTACTTGGCTTCTAGAGAAGTGATTGTTATTTTGATCTGAGTAGGTTTACCTCTTATTCATGCCTAGTTATAAAATTGAGAAAAATTAACATGCTGAATCTGAAAGATTTTTCAAATGCTCTTCAATGAATATGTGACTTTCTGAACAATTTTATAGTTTGTAGCTTGAATCCCAGTGGACGAGTTTTTTATGGTTTGTTTACAAATTGAAACCTTGAAACTTATCTGGTTGGCTTTGGATGTCCACTTTGAAAATTCATTGACTTAACATTACCGAGGATTGTTGTCCAAACTAAATATAAATAAACAATGAAAACTTGTCCATAGATATCACACTCGGGTGACTTTTTCGGCGATTGCAATGACTTTCTTAATGTTGTTTCGTATTTAAAGAACAAAAAAATTCTAAATTTTTGAGATGGAGGTAATTAGAGCATCACTATCAGAAACCTCAAGAAGAAATTAATAACACAAAGAAGTAAAAGATTGACTAGATTCTCATTTTTCACTTTTTTTTAGTGTAAGTTTTTTAGCCAGGCATTCTTAGGCTTAACTGAAATACTTCCACATTGAGAACATTTATGTAAAAGTTTATCCTCATTTCTCTTTATACATGCGTATGCTTAAATGCTTTTCCTCTTGATGTTAATATTTTTTGGCAAAACCAATGAATTTCTGCCGCATTTTTTTAAACCTAAAGATTCAGATGTAACTTGATTTCGGAATAATACTAGACTGTAAAGTTTTTTTTAATGTTGATGAAGGTTACTTTTCAGAGAATTCTTATCTCCATATTATCTTAGTGATTGGGAAGAAGGATTTTTAATTCTAGTAGTTGATCGGAAATTTTTCCTAGGGATGCTACAAGCTTTGATGATAATAGAGTAGGAAGAACAGAATTTGAGATAAAGAATTTTTCTTGCTAATCTTTTTTGTCTCATTCATTTGCTATTTATTGTTCAGGATTAAATTGGTTCGTTTTCCCTAAAGAAAAACACATTCTTTAGAAACTTTTAAATTTATTTATTTTTTATTTTTTTTTATATATTGTTAGAAACATCTCTGAAAAAGATTTCATTTAAATATTAATTTAATAGATAGATCGATCTTCTCATGACCACCCGCATCTACTCTTAGAATGCTAGCTGGCAGATTAGATCTTTGTAAAAGATGGCAATTTCCAGACTGCGTCTTCAGGTATTCTGGAAACTTTCTAATCGGCTCAGATTCCATTTACTGCAAGATGTCGAGGTGCGCATCCACACTAATCAGATCAAATATCGCATTTATTCCTAACACTAACCTCATTCTAGCATAGACTCTCTAGTTATCTCATTAATAAATATGTTATGGTTTTTCTCTTTCCAGATGTTCTCCCCTCATCTTTGGTGTGTGTGTTCTTCTACATAGACTGGATGATAGTTTAAAAAGAAAGAATAAGACAGGTTCTATGGTGAAATTATATTTTGATCTTCCTTGAGGAATACTTCAAGAGCCGTCATTACTTCGAGCTACATTTAGAAAAAAGGCTTCCATGACTCTGACCCAATCTTACACCATACGATTCTACTTCATGGGGCATTTGAAGGATACACGTTTAGAACAATCCGGCAACAATAGATGGAAGTTTGAGTGTTTGATTCAGGCATATGGTTGTACTTACGTCTGAACCTGAAATTTAAATTCATTGATATTAACGCATTCCATCTGCAGAAACGTGCACTTTTTTAGATATGGGATGATATGCAAGGACGGTTTTATAGAGCTATCTTCTAGAATAGGTCCCTACTGTGTTCATAGCAAAAGCCACCATTTCAGCAGCATTTGCTTATTAATTTTGGCAACTCACAACATGAATGGTGCTGTAGGAATAAAGCCAACTTGTGCTAAATGCATTTAAATTTCTGCTATAGAAATCACCCAACACGCATGTATATCAATAATCATCTAAACAGCAGAGTGACCCTCGGGGGTTTCTCTTATATTTCACACGTTAAGTTTCGTGTCTTAAGAGGTTCGCATTTGGTAATTTTATTTTTGTCTCTTTGTGGCTTAGGCGATTGTAACAACAGTTAAACTGATGATTCTATTTGATCAAGTTGTTTAAGTACACTAAAACATCCACCTAGCTCTAGAGGTTTTTGAGTTATCACAAATTTCACTCACAAAAATAAAATGATAATGAGATGAAAAACATTAGAAAAGAAGATTGAGACAGAGACCCTCGTTACAAGATGCTTCAAGGTGTTCCATAATGTCTAAAGTATAATACTTGAAAAAAAATAATTTCTTTTTGCCAAGCAGACATGTGCTTTATAGCGCGTGAAATTTTATCGATATGTCACAGTAATACTCAAGCATTTTCATCAGTTCACGGTTAAAAACTTATCATATCAACTTCCAAGCATCGCGCCTATCTGTTTTAGCCGAGAATGTACTAAACTTTCTTAGAACTGTGTATGTTGTTCTACGCAACATTGATTTATAATGGATTCATGTTTTGTTCACAGGTTTTGCTAAAGCCCTGAATGCAGCTTTATGAGAACAGGGTTTATGATCAGTAAGCTATAAATTATCTCAATTCGGGCCGCTAGTTCCGGTATTCCTTTAAACGAAAATGCAAATATAATAAAATGTGTAGGAACAGCCCTCTGACAACAGGGTAAATTTTCGTCACCCAAAAGCTTGCTCTCATGATTGTTTATCTTGAGGCATATCAGCTCTAAGGGTTTAATCTTTAGAAAGGTTCAGTAATAAAGTGACAGCAATGAATAAGCAATCTATATAAATCGTTTTCATTTTCAGTGTTGTACGTCAAATAAACGCTTAAAATTTTATTTTCAATTCATTGCCATCCTACATGCAGAATTGCTTATAATATAGCAAGAATAACATTCTATTTCTGTCAAAATGATCATCATTAAATTACTAAAACTTTGGGTACATGAAAAACACTTGTAAGGACTTGTCACATGCGTCTCTACGTCTACTATCACATTTGTATATTCTATATAATACTTCATGTTGTACAAAGCTATGCCACTTAATGGCAACCAATGTTTTGCTGCGCTAAGATTCTAAGAAATTTTGATTTAAAGTGACGATAAACAATATTTAGTTATAATCATAAATACTCGCTTGCACCTATCTTAGTAATATGAAGCAAATTCTTACTGTTTGTGACGTGCACAGTTCCATCAAGACATTTTTCATTTCTCAGAAGGCTGAGGTTAAATACATTCATCTACAGTTTTTCATCAGCGAAGATCTCACTATATTAACACATTGACAAAGCCATTCTTCCTCTATGTTTGATAGAAAAAGATCAAATGCAACTCCTCTCACTATCAACTACTCAGAAAAACAAGCACTCAGACCTATAGATGTTCATATCGAATATGGAAGCTAAACGTCTGTCTCAAAAAATCTTACAGAATATTTAGAGAAAATACAATATAATAAAAGGCACCTGCAAGTCAAATTGAAGAAAAAAATGTCTAGATTTTTCTGTCTTCAAAAAAATCTCGAATATTTAAGAAAAAAATATAATGAAATTTTCTGCAGTCAAATTGAAGAAAAAATGCAGATTTTCATTAACAATACGAAAACTTTGAAAGAATTTTTCCTGCAGGATTTTTTTTTAATGGGTTATTGGTTAGAATATTTATAAAAAAGCTGTGTTGATAGGAACGAAAAGCAATCATTTACTCAACAAAAATACGATGTCCTGTTAATAAAAGTTAAGAAAGAAAATTTAGATATCCGAACTAAAAAATCTGTATAAAAATCTCGAAAGTGTGACATTTGGAAACATTTCTTCAAATTTCTGAGATAAACTATTTCAAAAATTCTTATAAAATCTTCTTTTTTCAAGACATTTCCGCATTTCCGTTCTGATGGATTAGAACTTATTAATTTTAATTTATCTATTCCATTTTACCCTACTGGCTGTAAGAAGATAATAAGATTAATTACCCTAATTGTTCAGCAACAACTAATAAAAATAAAAAAATAACCATATGATGACTTTGAGAGTCCATGAAATAAACTTTGATAATGAAATACAATATTTCAATAAAGTAAAACAATTTAAAAAACATTTCAATTTTTTGCTTTACGTTTTGTAATTAAGAAATATATAACTACTAAAAAAATAAGAAATATTAAATATTTAGAAATAGATCTTTGGCTTTTCAAATACATAGAGTTTATTGTAATACAATAATAAATGCAATTTAATTTAATCTATCCGACTATTTAAAATTACAAAATTTCAATTACACAAAGTATTTATAAGAAATCTAATTAGTTTTCAGCAATCCGACTCATACGAACAAGAAATTCATTGCTCCAATGTCTATGTACAAATCAACCCAATGTGCAGGTGAGGA
This sequence comes from Araneus ventricosus, assembly GCA_013235015.1. Taxonomy (NCBI): domain Eukaryota; kingdom Metazoa; phylum Arthropoda; class Arachnida; order Araneae; family Araneidae; genus Araneus; species Araneus ventricosus. The sequence continues at coordinate 43,395 of BGPR01004675.1, read as the reverse complement.
TTAATAAAAAACAATCGCACTGGAAAAGGTTTTGATATTCTTCGCCATACCAGGAAGAAAATGCTAGTAATTAGCTTTTATAAAGCCAATTAGATAAACTTTATGTCTATTTTGAAACGTATTTTATCTATAACAACGACGTGAAAATATATTTGAATTATGAAATAAATGTTCAATACATTTCAAATAGATACACATTCTACAAAAAAATACCATTCTATTTCTCTTACGCATATCTTTCGTTCAGATTAAGCATAAAGAACAACTAGAGACTTTAGAGAGTTTCTGCTTAACATATGGCATGTCTATTGATTACAAATACTATATATCTTAAAAACTACCATCATGTATGAAATTTTTTATCCATATCATACATTTACTCTTTGAAATCTACTTAAGTAATAAGCTACCAATAAATTCTTTAGAAATTTATTTCACTCATGAACATGGTAATCAATTACAGTATGTAATCTTTACGATTATTTTTCTTTAATCAATGTATCATGCAATATTTATATCTTATGATTGAGTTAAATATATATTGTTCAGAACTATAAGTTCTTTAATCCAATGCGAAAAATATGTATCTGTTTTGTTCTGAATGTACAACTTCCGTAAACCCCCAGGCCGATTCGGAGGAACATGACTGCGAACGAAAACAGAAAGTTTAATGCAAAGATTTTATGTGTACTATAACAGATTAGAAAACCTGTGCTCACAAACTGAGATCACGTTTTATGATAATTTTAGACCTGCCTGATGTATATATAAATCCATACTCTTATTCAAATTTAATATTTTCAAAGCTGTTACTATAAAATTTTTTGAAAGTTTCAGGCTTCTTAAACATTCTTAAATTAAACATTTTAACCCATAAACCAGCAATACGTAAA
>BGPR01004675.1:0-42477 GCA_013235015.1 Araneus ventricosus | reverse complement strand
AAAGATAATTCATTTTAAATATTAAATTTAATGATATGTCGATCTTCTATGACAGCAGCATCTACTACCCTTGGCTTCTGCTCATGAAGATAAGAACTGGCAGACTTCGAGAGACAATCCAGCGGTGTAACGCAAGACGTGTTCTGGACTGTAAAACTGTTTAATTTCGAGCACAAGATTCCATTTACCTGCAAGATGTCAGGTGCGCATCACACTAATCAGATCAAATATCGCATTTATTCCTAAACATCAACCTCATTTCTATGCATAGACTCATCTCCAGTTATCTCATAATAAAATGTGTATGGTTTTTCTTCATCATTTCTCCGTTCACCCATCTTTGGTTGAACTGTGTTCTTCACTTGATACTTAGACTGATTGATATTTAAAAAAGAGAAGAATAACAGGTTCTATGGGCAAGATTATATTTTATCTTCCTTGAGGAATACTTCAAGAATACAGTCATTACTTCGAGCTACATTTAAACGAAAAGGACTCCATACTCACCCAATCTTACACCATACGTATACTACTTCTGGTGGGCATTGAAGGATACGGATTTCAAGAACAATCCGGCAACAATAGATGAGTTTGAAGTGTTGATCTGTGAGGCATATGTGTACATTACCGTTGAACAACAACTTGTCTGAAAATTTAATTCTTGATATTAACCAATTCCATACTGCGAAGAATGCACATTTTTATAGATAGGGATGATATTGCAAAGGACGGTTTATAGCTATCTTCTAGGAGTCCCTACTGCTATTTCATAGCAGAGCGCCACCTTTCGGCAACATTTGTAACTAATTTTGGAACTCCTGTATCAGATTTTGTAGGCTTTCAAAGGCCAACTTGTGTAAATGCATTTAAAATTTCTGCTGTACGAAATCGCAACACGCATGTATATCAAAGTAATCACTAAACAGCTTAGGGTGTATTACCCTCGAGTTTCTCTTATATTCACACGTTAGGGCGTTTCGTGTCTTGAGGTTCGCATTTGGTAATGTGTATTTTGGTCCTCTTTTCTTTAACCGATTGTATGCAAAACATTAAACTGATCTTGATTCTATTGATCAAGTTGTTTGCAAAATTTCATCCACCTAGCTCGCTGAGTTTTTGAGTTATCATGTTCACACTCACAATAAATAAATGAAATAATGAGATGAAAAACATTAGAAAAGTTGAGACAGAGACCCTGTTACAATGCTTCAAAGTGTTCCATAATGTCTAAGAAGTATGTAATACTTTGAAAAAAATAATTTGTTTATTCCAAGAAACATGTGCTTTATAGCGCGTAGAAATATTTTATCGATATTCGCAATGTCTGCACTCAAGCATTTTCATCAGTTTCACGGTTAGTAAACATCATATCAACTTCCAAGCATCCAACGCCATCTGTTTTAGCCGAAATGTACTAAACTTTCTTAGAACTGTGTATGCTTGTTCTGTAACATTGATTTATAATGGATTTATGTGTTTGTTCTGGATTTTGTAAGCCCTGAAATGGCTTTTAACAGAAAGGAACATGATCAGAAGTGTAGTGAAGCCACAACGTATCGGGACGCTGTTCCGGTATTCCTTTTTTTAAACGAAAAATAAATAATAAAAATTGTAGAACCTTCTTACAACAGGGTAATTTTCGTCACCCAAGTAAAAGCGCTCCAACATTGTTTATCTTGAGGCTTATCATGCTCTAAAGGGTTTAATCTTTAAGAAAAGTTCATAATAAAGTGACCATGAATGAATAAGCAATCTATATAAATAAAGCCGTTTCATTTTCGAGTGTTGTACGTCAAACAAGCAGCAACAATTTTATTTTCGAATTCATTGCGCATCCTACTACATGGAAATTGACGTGACCTGTCATAAAACAGAATAACATTCCTTTTATGTCAAAATATCATATGTTAAATTACCTAAAACTTTTTACAGGTGAAAAACACTTGTGAAGGACTTGTCTACGTCTCTACGTCTACAGTCAATTTGTTGTATGTTATATGTAATAGTTGCATGTTGTCACAAAATGCCATATGCCACTTAATGGCGCCATATGTTTTGCTGCGTAAAGATTCTGATTTAGAGAATTTTGATTTAAAAGTGACGATAAACAATGTTTAGTTAAATGTCATAAATAACTCATATTTCTTCATAATATATGAAAAGTTATGACGCCGTTTTACTGTGACGTAGCACGCAGTGTATCCAGACATGAGTGATTTTTCAATTCAGAAGTACGGTTAAATACAATTCAATACTACAGTTTTTCATCGTAGATCTCACTATATTAACGCATTGCAAAGCCATCGTTACCTCATGTTTATGGCAAGCAAGATTTCAAATGCAACTCACTCAGCACTATCAACTACTCAGAAAAGCAAGCCACTCAGAACTATTATGATGTTCATTATCGAATATGGAAGCTAAACGTCTGTCTCCAAAAAATCTGCAGAATATTTAGAGAAAAATATAATAAGAAAATTTTCTGCAGATCAAATTGAAGAAAAAATGCAGATTTTTCTGTCTTCAAAAAAATCTGCAGAATATTTAGAGAAAAATATAATAAGAAAATTTTCTGCAGATCAAATTGAAGAAAAAATGCAGATTTTTCTGTCTTCAAAAATTCTGCAGAAAACTTCAGAAAAAATTTTTCCTGCAGATTTTTTTAGCTGGGTTGTTTGGATTGAATATTTATAAAAACTGTTTGCATGAGAACGACAAACAAGCAATCATTTATCAACAAAATACGATGTCAACTGGTATAATAAAATTAATGAAAGAAGAATTTAAAATTACCGAACTAAAAAAATCTGTATAAAATCTGAAAGTATTTGAAACATGTTTTCTTCAGAATTTCTGAAGAAAACTATGTTCCAAATACTTTCAAAAAACAACAAAATCTTCTTTTTCAAGACATTTCCGCATTTCAACGTTCTGATGGATTAGAATTTATTAATTTTAGATTTTATCTGATACATTTTCCGTACACCACCTGGCATGTAACGAAAGATAATAAGATTAATTACTAATTCGTCAACCAACAATAATAAAAATAAAAAAATATATAATGATGTGTTTGAAGTCTGAAATAAGCCCCTTTGATAATGAAATACAATGATAATTGCAACTAAATGAAACAATTTAAAAACATTTCAGTTTTTGTTTTGTTTTGTTTTTAAAGAAATATATAACACATAAAAAAACATTAAGAAATATTAAATATTTAGAAATAGATCTTTGGCTTTTTCAAATACATGAAGTTTATTGTAATACAATAATAAATGCAATTAATTTAATCTACCTATCAGCATATTTTTAAAATTACAAAATTTCAATTACACAAAGTATTTATAAGGAAATCTAATTCCCAGTTTGCAATGACACCATCCGACTCTACGAACAAAAATTCAAATATGCTCCAATGTCTGTTACAATCAGCCAATTTGTGAAGGTCGCGGGGATTAATAAAAAACAATGCACTGGAGAAAGGTTTTGATATTTCTTCGCCGCCGGGAAGAAAATGCTGAAGTAGTGCTTTTTTTATAAAGCGCAATTAGCATCAAAACTTTATTCTATGTTGCTGAAACATTTTTATGTAACAGCGACGTAGAAAATAATGTTTGATTATGAAATAAATGTTCAATAAGTATTTCAAAATAGATACCATTCCTACGAAAAATACCATTCCTATTTCTCTTCGCGATATCTTTCGTTTCGAATTAAGCATAAAGAACCAGCAGACTGTTAGAGGTTTCTCTAAATTTATGGCATTCGCCTTTGTATTGCAAATACTGTAATATCTTAAAACTACCATCATGTGTAAATTTTCTGCCATATCATACATTACTCCTTTGAAATCTTTAAAGTAATGCTTACCAATAAATTCTATTTGAAATTTAATTTCACTCATGAATAACATTAATCGATACAGTATAGTATCTTCTGAATTATTTTTTTGCTTTAATCAATGTGTCATGCAATATTTATATCTTATGATTAGTTAAATGCTATATTGATTCTAGAACTATAGTTCTTTAATCAATGCGAAAAATGTATCTGTTTTGTTCATTTCCTGTAATGTACAACTTCCGTACCCAGGGCCGATTCCCGGAGAAATGCTGCGTCAAACGAAAACCAGAAAGAGTTTTAATGCAAAGATTTTATGTGTAGCATACTAAACAGATTAGAAAACCTGTCTCACAAGCAGATCACGTTTTATGATAATTTAGACCTGCCTGATGTATATTATAAATCCCATACTCTTATTCAAAATTTACATGAGTTTCAAAGCTGTTACTATAAAATTTTTTGAAAGTTTCTAGTGCTTAAATCGTTTGTAAACTAATTCTTAAATTAAACGTTTAAACATAAACCACTTTATAAATTATCTTTCGTTTTCGTAAATAAGATTTTAATAATTTAATTTTTGTTTTGCAAATGCTGTGAATTTTAAAATACTTATTGTATAGAATTTAAATGCTACATCTCAAGTTATAAAATATTCCTTAGAAATATTTCCTGTCCAAACCTTTTACAGATTTCATTGTGTTGGGAATCAATATAACCCAAAACCATATGTTATTATTTCATCGACTTTGAAATATTGAATGCAACGCATTTTCATATATGGTACTGCTAAATTGTACATTAACGATATCCTAATAATCTAAGAAACTGACATTATCATAATTGCAGACGAAACGGCTGTTCTTTGTACGAATCAACACCCAAACGCAATCTCTCAGAAACTCACTGAGCACCTCCAAACATCTGGAAAGTTGCTAATCCAATGGAAAATCCAAATCAACATTAGTAAATGTCAAGCAGTCTATTTCTCATAAGAAAGAGATCAACAAACTCCACGAATGTTTTTAAGGTAAAATGTCTAATTTTCACAAGTCCTGGGAAAATGAAACACTATACCTGGGCGGAACTCTGAAAAGACACCTGACTTTCAAAAATCACATACCAAAATTAAGAGAAATTATAAAGGTGCTAAAGCAAAATTTTCTGCCATGAATGGATGTTACCCGAAGCTCTCACAAACCACTAAACTTCTAATTTACAAAACTATGCTGCGTCCTCTTATTAGTTACGCTTCGCCTATATGGGCCACTGCAGCTAGGATTCCTGGAAAACAATAAGAAGCCCTGAAAAAGAGAACTTCTCGCCAAATATGTAACACGCAATGGTTTATAAGAAACAAGGATATCCAGAAAAAAATATACAATTAACCCCAATCAAAAACTACCGCAAAACACTCTCAAAGTATGAATTCGAAAAACTAGAGACAAACGAAAACTCAGCATTCAAAGAAATTGCAGAATACAATCCCCCCAAACCCCAAGACATTTAGAAGAATAATCAGCAACTAACCCACCTAAGGCGAACTGCCCATCACACTAGAGTGAATTAAGAGGGAAAATAATGGCTATGTATTACTTTTAAGTTAATCTTAAATCCCCTTATATAAAACCTCACTCTAATTTCTAATTGTCTACAGCACACATTATGATTTGATAATGATAATAAATTTCTTCCGATTTTGATCTGGAAGTGATTTTGTAATGTCACTTTGTCTCCGACTACAGGAAGAGAAACCTGAGCTCAAGCATTACATTAACCAACAGCATCATCATTATGATATGGGCTTGATTTGACAGCCCGAATATATAAAATTAGACCTTAAATAAAGACACATCAGATATATCTTCATTTAGAAAATAATTAAAAAAATTATATAGAAAATATTTGTATAGAAATAGTGGTAGTTTTTTCTTTCTACACATACATTTGGCATGCCTAGAAATGTCACTCTATAGGAGTTTCATAAATTCTCAATTTTAAATAAAAAAATTGAGAATGTAATAATCAATATTCAATAATTTTTTTAAAAACATACAAGATTTTGTGAATAAAATATAATAATTTAACTTTTGTGTTGCAAATGCTGTGAATGCAACGTCATCATCATTATGACATAGAATTTATTTATAATTACCAGCCGGAATATAAAAATTCAGGCCTTTAATATGAAAGTATCCTAAATCAATTATCTGTTTAGAGGTTGTAAGGAAAATAAAAATTTTATATAAAAAATCTTTCTACAAAAATAGTGGCAGATTTTGTTTTCGCATTTCTACAAGTATACTTAGAATATTTAGAAATGTCATTTCATATGCGCTTCCATAAATTCCAAATTTTAGTTTATATTTCTAGCATCATGTATCGCTATTCGAAAACGTCAATTCAACAAACTTCATTCGTATATTCAGTTTATATATTCTCCTCTAAACAGTGCATATGCGTGCCGTTGTCAGAAGTTCCATCCGGAGGAAATAAATGGAACAAACTAGTGCCACAGCGGCTAATTATGTGTGAAATGTGTAGATAAGAACTTATATTAAGTCATTATTATAGTAATAATAAGACACAGTCAAAGAAAAATGTCAATATAGGATTATTCTGTTATAGTTAATCGTATATTGGATTTATAAAAGGCATCGTAAATGCAAGAAAGTCGTCTATTAAAGGAATTTTCTAATTAAAAAAATATAAGGTATTATCTGCATATGTAAAGCTCTACTGTCTTTAAAATTTCCAATGGCAACACATTTTTAAATTTCCTCTATAGAATCTTCCTAACATAGTCATCGAGAGATATTTCAAATTTTGTTTTTTCGATATAAGAAGGTCGTTTCCGATAGTTAAACAGATTTGACAGTTTATTCTCTGGAGTAATAGAATTTTTATTATTATTGCATTTTAAAAGCATGTTTAAAGCTAAGATATGCTTCTCGCACTAGATTACTATTTGATGCATTAAAAGGCTTTAATCTCTTGAAATGTTTTATAAAAAGTTCAATTCTATGCTTCAAATAGATACTCATGAGCGTTTTCAATTTTTCTCTAAACTGCACTAGGGCTTCAGTTCCCAGTATCCTCCAATCACTAAAATTTAATATAATATAAAATATTTCATTTATTCTTTTATTGAAATGTCAACACTGATGTCCTACACTGAAATGTAACACTAATATCCTATTAGTATAACAAATGTTTGATTCCCATTTCTAGTGCAATTTCTCATTATTTTTAAGTTAAAAGCACTAGATTAGTTAGAAAAAGTACGATTTGTGTCATGGAAATTTTAAAAAAGAAGAGGATTATATATAATGATTCTTTTGGGTGCTCAAAAAACTTGCGCTTTGACTGTTGATCGTCAGAAACCTCCATTATTTTCTCTGTTACGACTATGCTGCCAACTATTGAGCGGAAATGAAAGTGCCTCGCTATTCTTGAAAGCATAATTAGTAGGACCTAGGTCTTCGAAGTTGAAATTCTTAAAAATGTTGAGTATAGAGGAATATAAAGATGTGTCCGCCAGGGCCTATGAGGTTCAACTACAATAATAAATGCAAATAATTTAATCTGCATATCAGCATATTTTTAAAATTTCAATTCTACAAAGAATTTAGAAGGGAATCTAATTCAAATTTTTTAATGACATTATCTGAGTCCACAAACAAAAAAGAGAGTTTGCTGCAATTTATGTCACACTCCGCCAGATTTTGAAAGTCGCGAATATTAATAAAAAGCAATACACTGGAGAAAAGTGTTGACTTTATTTTGATATTTCAGGGCCGCAGTGAAGAAAATGCTGAAATAGTGTTTTTGTACGAAGTGCATATAGCAACATAACTTTATTCTATATTGATGAGGCGACTTAAAAAATGTTTGATACTGAAATGAATTTTCAATAAGCATTTGAATCTATAAAATTTGCAACGGCAAATGCAAAGCGATCTCGTGTATAAACTGCAGAAAGTTCCGTTTCGCTTTTTCTTGTAACATTTTCAGACAGCTCATGTATCTATAAAACGAATTTGTTTTACAGAAAGTTTAAGCTAAGCATTAATATTCATTGTACACAATAGCGCTCTTTAAATGTTCAATCCGAAATGAATTAAGCTTTGAAATAGTATAATTGAATCAGCACTTTGAAAAAAACAACTACAAGTCTCAGAAGAACGAAAAGACACTTCGTTTATTACAGGATGAGACCCTACCACACTGCATCTAAATGGTTTTATCCTTTCTTAAAGAATACTTCGAGAATACAGACATTGACGAACTCAACATTTTCTGGACCAGGCATGGTTTGGCCTCCATAATCACCCGATTTTAACCCTTGCAACTATTTATTGTCGGGAATATTTAACACTGCATAAGCTAGAACAGTTAATCTGTGGTACCATACGTGGACATTTCCGTTGAGCCACCACGGAGGGTATCTGTAAGATTATTTCCTGGTATGCACAATCTCCGTGTTGCTAAAAATGCTCATTTTGTATTGATTTCTAAGAGTGCCTGAAAAGGATAGTTTAGGGCTGTCTTCTAGGGCTCCATACCTCGATTTCAGAGTACAGCGCCATCTGTCGGCTACATTTGTAACTAATTTTTAAATTTTTGCATCAAATTTGGAAGGCTTTCAAAATAACCTTACCACTGGTTTAATTCTTCTATCGAACTCCTTTGCCGAGCAATTTATTTTTGAAATGAGGGAGTCCTTTGTTTTAAAATTTGAATGAATGCAATTAAAATTTTTCAGTGCCAAATAGCAACGGGCATGTAAATAAAAACAATAATTAACCGAACTTCGGGTGCACCTTCCTCGAGTTTCTCCTATATTTACACGTGCAACTTCTAGGACTTCGTCGAGGTCAAGTTAACGGCATATGTAGAGGTGGAATTTACTGGTCTAGTCGCCGAGGTATTAGGTACGTAGAACGATTGAGGTTAAGTGCTTCATATTAACGAGTTCAATACTACACTACTCAGCTTCTCAACCTATCATGCCTGATTCCACATGTATATCAGAAGTACTCCATTATGAGAAACACAGAGCTGGTGACACAGCCAAAGAAACATTGCTACATAACAAAACAACAAATTTAATAGAACAACAACTAAATTAAAATCCTAAATTAAATCCTAATGTCATTAAACACGCTAGTGGTAAGATCATACAAAAAAGAAGATAGTGAACACAAGTAATCATAGTCTTTAAGTACTTCAACAGGCTGCTCGCTATTGGTCGGTAGGTGACGTTACAAAGAGGACGGATGCGATCTGCATGCAATTACAACTCGAGATACTACCAGATGCCGCGATGATGCCACACACGTTACGACGCTTTGTGCCTTCAGTTTCGCTGTACAGGTGAAAGAATCAGGTGTACATTTTGGTCGTCTTTCTCTGAACCGATTGGATGCAAAAACTTAAAACAGGTCTTTAATTCTAGTGATGAAACTGTATGCAAGATTTCTTCCTTGTAGATCCCTGTGATTTTGAGTTATCATGTTCACATGCACACTGGCAGACTGACACAATATCATTCAAAGAGATTTCACCCAAAACCTGATAGAAATTCACAGTTGTTGTTGAAACAGGATAACAGATTTCACCCATTTAGTTTGTCGCGTTTTCGAGTTATCGTGTTCATAGACGGAAAAAGCTGTAAAAAAATTTCGGACTCGGGGAAGTCTAAGGATGGACATTCACAAATGGTCCACTCCACGCCCAAACCTGAGGTAAGTGTGAAAAACCAATGAGAATTGGAGAGACGTGCAGCAGAATTTCGGATTTCCTAACAGGCTGAATATCCAAGCGCTCTATTTTGACTGCCTGGAGATAAATGCTGAAATGCGGCCTGTGTAGGAAATCGGAGCATGTTGGTATATACTTTTTGAACGTGGGGGGTGGCAGTAGCAGAAACAGAAAGAGATCTGAGTAACCAGCAGCAGATTTGTTTGTGGATTCATGGAGACGCCATGAAGGACCTACTAAAAAGATGGGCCAAAAAATGGAATGCTCTGGAGTGGTTCGGTCGTAAATGGTGGGCTTAAGAAATGAATTCTTCAAAGCCTCTAGGTTGAATTCTTTGCCGATTACAGCACTCTCTCTGTGTATATGTTAGCGTTAAATTATGAAATCCGTTATTCTATAGAATACCTAGTTATTCTATAGAATAATTGATCAAGTCAGTTAAAGTGTTAAATAAACTTTTATTTTACACTTTAACTAGTTATTCTATAGAATAACGGTCCACGCATCGTTAAAGTGTAAAATAGCCGACATGATGCAGCCTGTTTGTAGTCAGATTGGTTATTTGTATTTTCAGCATCTGAAGTGGGCACCAGAATTTTTTTTATTTTTAAGAAACATCCTACGTCTTCGCTAGTAGCGGGAGCCGGAACCTAGTAGCTTCGCTAGCTCATTGAATGTAAGGAATCTGCGTTTATAGTGGAATTTGTCCATAACTTTGTTCCTAATAGATATACCGAGACAATTCCTGTATATTCTGGAACATTCATTTTGTCACCAAGTTCGCCACATTTCTCGCCAAGGTTCCTAAACACTCGCCAAGTTTGTCGCCAAGGTCGAGTGCCATTGACTTTCTTCCAATACGTATTCCTGTAAATCTCTCGCAATCAGTGCGAAATTTAGAAAAAAGCGGACTTGTTTTAATGTCATAATGTTTATTTTACACTTTAACGGTCTATCATTAGTTATTCTATAAAATACCTAGTTATTTCATAGAATAACTAGGTAAAGTATGAAATAAATAATTTATTTTACACTTTAACTGACATGATCAGTTAATCTATAGAATAACTAGTTATTCTATAGAATAACTGAATTATACACTTTAACGGTGACATATATACTTCGTATACAAGAAAGTAAAAGAATGAAAAACTTTTGAATGCGAGAAGTAATTACAGCATCACGTGTCAGAAAACCTCAAGAAACACATTAACAACAGAAAGAAATGAAAGTTTAGGCCAAGATTCGCACTTCTTTCACACTGGGGAACATTTAATAAAAACTGCTCCCCATCTTTAATTTCTAAATTAAACGCTTAAACGACTTTTTCTGTTTTGAAGGTAATTTTTTCATGGCAGCAAAACGAATGGATTTCTCACTATTTTTCAAACCTAAAATTCGGAAGTAACTTAATGATCTCCGAAATAATACTAGATTGCGGAATTTTTTATTCTAGACGTAGGTCACTTCTCCCGAGAATATTTATCTCGATTTTAATCCTAGTGAATGCACGAACTTTGATAGTTGTGTTAAATGCGAAAATACATTTTCGAAAATAAATTTTTTGCTAGAGATCTTTTTCATCTCATTCTCATTTGTACTTCTTACGTTATAGGGTCTTGTGATATAAAATTGGAGCTCATTTTGTTTCCTCTACCAAAACACGTTCATTTGGGAATTTTTAATTTAATTTTAATTTTTATTTGCTTATTTATATTTTGCATTTTAATATATTGGTGTTAACATTTTTAAAACATTATACATATTTAACGTTATGTTAAACAGAATATTGGCTTTCTTATTCTATTTAAAATTGTATCGAGTAACTTTTTCAAAATTGTAAGAAAGTATTACATTTCTTTAGAGCTAATCAAAATAATTTCTACTGTACGAAAATACTGTAGAAAGAGTTGTAAATATTATACAAATGTACATTATTTCCTTAAACTAAAATGTAGTTTTGTTGAAATTTGAATAAAAGACTTAATAGAACATATCTGTTTAGCATTTTCCTTATAGGGGGATAAAGATGTTATATCAGCTGATTATTTTCCTTTGGAAACACACTGGTATATCCCTCTGTACTGAAATGAAGACAATCTGCTAGCACATCACTTATTAATTAGAAATCCTTATGTAAGTGGTCTGACGGTAGATCCAATCAACCATGTGTCGTAGGCCTCACATCTGTGCTTAATAATATAATGCATTTCATACTGAATTCAATACAAACGTTGCGATCATATTGCTTATTTTTAAATTGGTTTCAAATAATGTCTTCGAAAGTGTGAGATTGATTGAATGATTTGCTGAAATTATGGGCCATTTTCAATCTGCGCAAGTCTATGTATGTCTCTAGCAAAGTTAACAGCAGAAAAGATTGAAAGCATAGAACAACAGCTTCTTTTCATTAAAAAAGAATATTATATTTTTTATGACTCAGTAATTCAAAAAGAAAAAGCGAAATATTAACTTTGAAACGTTAGACCCATTGAAACAATCTTTTCAATGGGTCTAAAGTTTATTTTTATTGATACTTAAACTTGCATATTATTTTGAGACCTTTCTTTGCTTACTTTCTCTTGTTGAAATTGTGCTGAAAGTACGTACAGTTCTATATTTATATGGTTTTGTTGATCATTATTACGCCTAGTATGGACAAATGATACTAGAGAGAAGTAAATAGCAAAAACAGATTAAAATCTTTAAAAAACTTCATTTTTTAAAAAAATATAAAATTTTATTTAAAAGTCATTAAATAAATAAAAAATATTCAAAAAATTAGTACTCTTATTTTTATTGTTTCCAAACTTACATATTATTTGTGATCTTTTTGTGTGTTTCTGTGCTATTTCAACATCCAATTTGCTTTATTTTTGTTGTTCAATTTCTGTTGAAAATAGATAGAGCTTTGTAGTAAAACAATTTTCACAATTCATTATTATGTTCATGTATTTAATCTACCATTATTACGTTGTGCAAACATGCACTTAAAGTAACATGCACTTCACATGTACTTAAAAGACTAAGAAAACGAAGTATTTTCGCGCGTGAATGGGAGAACATGTAAAGTGCAAAATATTATTAATTTTCTCTATAATTAAAAAAGCTATAGCCATGCCAATAACCATACAATATTTTGAATGTTTTCTCGCAACTAAAGTGCCGGAACAACTGAAATTGAGTGAAAAATAAAAGAAATGTAACCTCTAAACTTTAAAGCTCGTTTTCTGAAATTCGGTTAATCGACACTTAACTTGTTCATCCACTCAGCTCTTCAATTATGGCATAGACTTTATTTGGAATTACCAGCCCGAATATGCAAATTCAAGCCTTTAACAAAAAAATATCTGAGTTATATGAATATATTCTGAATCTGTATAGAAAATAAAAATTTTATATAGAAAATCTTTCTATAGAAATAATGGTACATTGTTTTTAGCCTTTCTACAAATACATTTAGTATAATTAGAAATGTCATTTCATAGGCACTTTCATAAATTCCCAAATTTAGTATATATTTCGAGCAGCATATATCACTATTCAAAATCGTAAATTCCACAAACTCAATTCGTACATTTAGTTCATATATTCTTCTCTGAACAGTACATTTCCGTACCATTGAAAGAAGTTCCATCCGGAGGAAAGAAACGGCGAGAACTGGTGACACAGAGGCTAATTACATGTCATATGTGTAGATAAGAACTTATATTTAGTTCTTATTAAAGTAATAATAAGACACAGTCGAGAAAAAGAACTGTTCAGATAGGATTATTATGCTATATTTAATCATATATTGTATTTACAAAAGTTATCGGAAAGGCAAAAAAGTTGTCTACTAAAGGAAGTTTTCGTTCATAAAACTATAAGGGATTGTCTGCATATGTAAAGCCGTACTATCTTTAAAATTTCCAGTGGCAACACAATTTTAAATTTCAAGAATAGTATCTCCCTAACCTAGACATCGAGAGATATTTAAAATTTTGTGTTTTTGGCATAAGAAGGTTGTTTCCAATATTTTAACAGATTTTGCAGGTTATTCTCTGGAGTAGCAGAATTTTTATTCATGTTACATTTTAAAAGCATGTTTAAAGCTATGGTCTGCGTGTTGCAGTAGATTACTACATTCTCTTGATTTTTTTTAGAAAAAAATAGATTCTTTGCTGCTAATAGATATTCATGAACGTTATAAATTTTTCTCTCAACTGCACTTGGGTCTGAGTTCCCAGTTTGTTCCAATCACCTAAATTTAATACAAAATAAAATAGCTCATTTATTCGTTTATTGAAATGTCAACATTAATGTTAAGATTTGAAGATTGCTGACAAAAAATCACTATTTGTTTCCTTTCTCCATTGCATTTCTGCGTTTCTTCATAAATCCAAAATATTTCTATCACCATTGTTTAGTATTTGTTCATGACTGCAATTAATGAAACGCTATACTTTTTTATTTCATAAGAATTGAAATAAAGTGGATTTAACATTTCATTACCTGTTAAATGTATATCATTTATCATCCTTGCTTGACTAGCAAATTAGTATTTAATAACAAGCCCTCGTAAAAACGACGGATTTTAAGATAATAAGTCACAGATGCAGAATAATTACGTACTACAGACGCGTAACGCACGTTACAAAAAGAATTTTTTTTATTTTGCAAAAAATAGAAAAGAAAATCATATGCTCTTCTAGTAGTTTTTTTAAATTTCAGATTAAAAACCTAAGATGTATTCTCCGACGGAGTCTTTAAAATTTTAGATATTTTTAATACGAAATATTTGTATTTTATTGCATTATTGTTTTATTATTTTGAATTATTGTTCTCATTTTTATCTGTATTCAAAACATTACTATTAAATGCCTGCTCTTATTAATCAGTATTAAGGAAATCGCAATTAAATATCTCGATACCTCAATGGTGATAAACTGGCCATTGACTCTGAAAACATTTAAATTATTAAAACGACTAAATATTTAAACTGAATCAGGAAACAAAAATACTTACAGGTTTGTCGTTTTTTATGGCTCCAAGGAACATTCAAGTCAAATTTAAAGAAAATCGAACAATGCGTTTGGCCGTGATACACAAATTTACGAAAAACAAACAAAATGCCGAATTTAAAGTTTTGTCTTCGAATTAATTTTGTACATTTTTAATTATAAAATCGAGCCATTTATTATAAACTAAGCGCCTTCCGCGATCAGCTGGTTCGCCCGTTTGCATTAGTTTCTATTTTTGTAATTTACATTAATTATAGCATTCCCCGACACAGTTTTAACCTCAAATACTCAGGAAAGATGAACAAAAAGTGAATATATCATGGTATTTGGCAGATAGTCAGATATATAAAGACGTAAATTTTAAAATGCCAGCGGTGCAATTCTGTATGATGTAGAACAGTTAACGAAACTGAAAAACTGTATTTCAAATAACTTACATTCAATTCATTTATCACTCATATTTAGAATGAAAAACCCTGAATATGGTCACGAAAGTCGCACTTGCTGGATGCCCCGTGTGATCCAGTGGCTGCCAAATTGGGTGGAAAAAATGAGGCGGCAAAAAATATATAGACATCTAAAAGACCCGGGAGTATAGGGGTAGAAGATAAAATTAAAAAAAATTAAAAATTGGTTAGTTTCCCGAACACTTTTGCTTTTTTGTAATTCTCAGTTCCAGGCAGCTAAAATGAAAAAAATATGATATGAAATAAAGATGAAAAAATCTTTGCCTAAAAAAGCAGGGGGCGAGTGACATTCCTCGGCCTCTCACACCGACTCGCCGCCACTGGTGTGAATTATGACTGGACAGCTCTTCTCCCCCTCCAGTGATATAAATAGAACTGTGACCTTCAGGATTCGTGAGCAAATCCGTTGCTCCGTCTCGCTGTGTATGAAAACATTTTTAAAAATTAAATACAATTAAATTGAACGTTGCATGGATAAAAAATTGGTGTAATGACGGCAATTTTATTCAGCTAAATTTTTTAACTTTGAGATGAAGTTAAAATGATTTTGTGCGACAATTTGCTCTGAAGTTATTGCGGACAAACTTTAAAATTTAAGATAATTTTCCCACTATAGAATGTCATGGGAGTATAGGGGAGATGAAAATAGAATAAAAAAAATAAATAAAATTTTTTTTTAGTTTTCCCGAACACTATTGCTTTTTTTGTAATCCCTAGTTTCAGTGAGCTAAAATGGATCAAAAATGTAATCTTTCCCTGAATTAGTAGGGTGCGACTGACCCTCCTCGCAGCCTCTGGTGTGAACTATGATTGGGCAGCATTTCGTCCTTGGTCGTAACCCGTCACCAATCGTCCTCTCCCTCCCAGTACTATAAATAGAACAATATGCTCGAGGATATGACCTTGAGGAACAGAGAGCTCCACCTTTGCTCCAGAAAACAGAAGATTAAAACGTAAGTCACAGGGAAGTAAAATTGATTACAGTGAAAAGCTAATTTTTTAAACTTTTAAATGATGATTAAATGATTATTGAGCGACAATATGATCAAAATTCAGTGCTGAAAAACATTAAAATTGAAATTATTTTTAAATAATTAAAATTTAGAAATATTCTTTCTTAGTGAGCACCTACTACCCAAAAAGCCACCACCTGAAAAATTTTCAAATTCCTTGGCCAAATGGTTTGGGAAATTTCCTGATGAGTGAGTGAGTCATGGTATTTTCCTTTTATATATATAGATGATAAGGTTCCGTCACCAACTTTCACGTCTCTTTCCTCTACCGTTAAGCTGGCTCACTGCCATAAGTTCTGAACTGCGCTAAATCTAATGTCAAATTTGATGAGTTATCACGTGAGGAAAATGGAAAAGACAGTTGAACGCTATCTTCTAGGATTTCATACCGCGGATTCAGAGTAGAGCGCCTTCTGTTGGCAACATTTGTAACAAATTTTGAAACTTTTGCATCAGATATTCGAAATAAACTTACAACAGTTTTCTTTATTTTATCGATCTCCAATGTTGAGTTATTTATTCCCCCCCCAGTGCCCACTACATTGACTTGGCTCCTGAACGAAGGCGAATGGCGGTGTATTACCCTTAAGCAAAACCAAAATCGAGTTGTATAACTCAATCTCCTATCTTTTTAATTGTTTTTAATCCCATATTATGTAACAATATTATTTTGTATTAAAAATGAGGCACTTGCAACTTTGCCCTGTAATTGAATTTATATTGGCACATTTCTCCCAGCAATAGCAATGTCCGAATCATAAGAAACAAAAGTTTAACAACTACGCTAACTCACATCAACGTCGATTTAGCTTAGACTACATTTGTAATTAATTACCAGCCCAAATATATAAATTCAGACCTTAAATAAAAGGATGTAACCTAAGAAAAAATTAGTTACTTCAAAAGAGATGAATAAAATTTTATATAGAAAATATTTGAATAAAAATAGTGGTAAAACTGCTTAAGCGTGTCTACTTATAATTTACCAGTCTTGAAATGACACTTCACAGGCGCTTTCTTAAATTGTCACTTTCGGTGAATATTTCGAGCAGCATGTGTCGCTATTGGTAAACTGAAATTTGGGAAATTTCGTTCTTTCAGTCACTTCATATATTCTCCACTAAACAGTACGATTACAAGCCAGACTCGGAATTCCCATCTGGAGAAAAGAAATGAAACCACCTGGTGACACTGAAGCAAATTATATATTAAATAAATAGATTAGAATTTAGATTTAGTTATTATTATAATAATATTAATTAATGACATATGAGGGGCGCTGTATGGTGCAGTCGTAGGCAAATTTTTTCAAAGGGTGTTCTGAAGCATAGAGTGATCACTTTCGAACAATTCCGCTGTTAAAACGTGAATGGAACGTTGTGGTTTTCGAACCAATTTTTGCCACACTATTAGTCTTAGAAGAACGAAAAGACACGTCTTCGTTTAATACAAGATGGGACCCTACCACACTGCATCTAAATGGTTTTTGCCTTTCTCAAGGAATACTTCGATAATAGAAAAATTGATCTACTCAATATTTACTAAACCAGTCATGGATTGGCCTCCATAATCACCCGATCCCCTTGCAACTAATTATTGTTGGGAATATTTAACACTGGATGGGATGGAACAGTTAATATATGATACCATATGTGCCCATTTCCGTTGAGCCACCTTAATTCTTGGTATGCACCATCTCTGTGCTGCGAAAATGCATATTTTCTATCGATTGTGATGTGTTTGCAACGATTGCCTGCAAAGGACAGTTTACCCTATTAGCACAATATGCTCTACAATATCGCTACGACATCTTCACGATATTGTTCGGCATTCAGAATATCGAACAACATTGTTGAGATATCGTACAATATCTTATGCTAATAGGGTAGGACTATCTTCTAGGACTCCGTACCACGATTTTAGAGCGATTCCTCATAATTGGGCAGGTATTTTTAAGGAGGGGAGAAAAGTGGTTGAAAGGAGTATTTTATCGAACTGATCCATAGGGAATTGGTTTGTGAATTGTATGGAGCGGACAAGCATGACCTCCCTAAATATACGGGCCAAAAAATGGAATGTTGTGGAGTATCACTACACCATATGCGTAGATTGGAGAAATAGTGAATGGCATAAATGGAGTCTGTAGTTTTTTGGTTCTTTGTCGGTAGGTTGATTTTTTGCCGATTACAACAGTATTTCTATGTATAAACTTCGTATATAAGAAAGTAAAATAATTCCAAATTGTATTGTATCCAATTATTTAATATGAAGAGAGCTTAAAGCATCGGGAAACGCATAAAAAACACAAAGAAATGAAAGATTAAGGCAAGATTCGCATTTCTTTGACACTGGAGAACTTTTAGTAAAAGTTTCTCCCTATTTTTCGTTCCTAAACTAAATGCTTAAAGGAATTTTTCTGACTTTATGGTAATTTCTGCATGGCAGTAAAATGAATGGAAATATGCGGCATATTTCAAACCTAAACTTCGAAAGTAAATTAATGATCTCCGAAAAAATATTGGACTGTAGATTTTTTTATTCTAAATGTAGCTCACTTTTCCAAAGAATATTTATCTCGATAAGAATCCTAGTAAATGCACAAGCATTGGTAGTTATGGTAAGTGCGAAAAAATGTTTATGAAAATAAATATGTTGTTAGGGATCATTTTTATCTTATTCTCATTTGTATTGCTTATGTTATAGGGTCTTGTAATATAAAATTTTGAACTCATTTTTTTTCTACAAAAACACATTTATTGGGGGATTCTAATTTAATTTTAATTTCTATTTACCTATTTATATTTTACTTTCTATTATATTGCTAGTAACATCTTTTTTAAAAAATTATACATCTTTAACGCTATATTACACAGAATGTTGCCTCTCTTATTCTATTTAAAAGTTTTATAAGTAACATTTACAAAATTGTAAGAAAGTATTTCAATTCTTCAGCGCTAATCAAAAAATTCTTAAAATAAAAGACTGCAGAAATAGATGTAATTATTATAGAAATGCACAGTAGTTTCTTAAACTAAAATATACTTTTGTTGAAATTTTAAGAAAAGCCTTTTTAGAACATCTGTTTTTAACCTTTTCCTTACCGGGTGAAAAAATGCTATACCATCTGATTATTTTCCTTTGGGAGTACCCTAGGATATCCCTATGTGTGGAAACGGACATAATCTGATAGTACAGCATTCATTAATTAGAAATCGCATATACGCTGTTGGATAATTGCTAACTGCAATTCTTTCAAGATTTCGAAAAATGTGAACTTAAAAGGAACACAGGGGGTCGCAATCAGTTGCGGAGAATCGTGGAACGTGCAATCGTTCGAATTCACATTTTCAGTGAAGATTCGGTTACTAGGACATTTAGGGCAAGGAGGGTCCACGAATGCGATGCGCAGTAGGCTTTTCCGCGCATGACTTCGTATTGGGAAAGATTTCACAACTCTCCGCTATTCCACGCGGTTTCGAATTAAAAAAGTAAGTGTATTCCATCTGTAAGAAACGGTAAAAATACCCGATTAATGGTTAGTTATTGTATCTTCATCATTTTACATCACGAAACTGCTTTTTATTGTTTATAAATTCCCCGCGCTGTGAAGTTTTATTTTAATGAAAATGAATAAAGATTCTTCTCTTTTTCTTTACTTAACACAATTCCAAACAATAGGTAAGCTTTGTGAGAATAATATTTGCTTTTTTCTGTCTAATAGGCGTTTTATATGAATGAAAATAAATAATATGAACTTTTGGCCGTATTTATATTTAGTCTGGAGTCAGGGCTTTTTCTTTCTTCTTTCTTCCCCTCTTATTCCAAATTAAAAGTCGAAAAATTTAGTTTTACTAGGAATATATCTCGTTTGATTCAGTGCTCAGGTTGTTTCTTGATTGTTAAGGAGAGGTTTTTTAGTTTTCTGTTGTTTTGTTAACTAAAGATTAAAAACACGGGTCTTTTCAGATCCAAATATTATAGTTTTATGGAAAAAGTTTAAACTAATACAATGCTTTGTTGTGCTATCGTCGGATGTTCGATGCATTCGAGAAATTCCAAAGGCAGAAACGTTTCTTTTCATTCATTTCAGAAAGATAATGATGTTAGAAAAATTTGGATTTTCAAATGCAGAAAGAAAGATATTCTGTTTTAACATAAAATAACCATTTTTGAAATCATTTATATATAGTGTAGATACAGATTATCACATTGCTCGAAAGTTTTGAAATTATATATGTGTGTGAAAATGTAATATTTATAAATTATTTATGTGATATAAATGTGTATAATTCTATTACGAATTGTACGATGAAATCAATTATGTGAAAATAAGCTATTTTGGTTCATATTTATTCAAAATAATAAATTAGTTTTTAGAAGGCTCTCAAGGGTTGTTGATTTCGTTTTGAGTTAGATGAAGAAAATGAAATACTATTATTTAAACGAATGTATATTTTATAATATCAAGTAAAATTATTCTGACCTATTATGTTCCTCTCTTCCACTGTTTAAACTAGAAATGATTTTTATTTATAAAGTTTAGGGGCTATAGATGTAATTATCTCCGTTTTCTTGCATGAAGACCAGATTAGAATTTTTATCAAATACTCTAATGTTTTACAATTCATAATGGGCAGCTCATTTAGCAACGTTCTCACAAAAAAATCTTGCTTAGAAAAAATTTTCTGTTGCTCTCAAACAATTCATTATTCTGTTACGTAACACTGGGTCAAAAAGCATGCTCCCAATCTGACGTCATCAATGCATCCGTTCTCTGTGAGCCTAATCTTACTACTCTCAAGTAACCGTGATTTAGGGGACCGTGCTCGCACAAATTGATGAGTTGGAAAATTATTTTTTCCTACCCCGTTTCATGGAAAGCTGATAAAGAGTTGAAACTT
Source organism: Araneus ventricosus (assembly GCA_013235015.1). Classification (NCBI taxonomy): domain Eukaryota; kingdom Metazoa; phylum Arthropoda; class Arachnida; order Araneae; family Araneidae; genus Araneus; species Araneus ventricosus. Next base: position 21,487 of record BGPR01004675.1, on the reverse strand, counting down.
TCACCACTGGTTTTGTTTGATGTGCCTAATGTTTAGATGCATTTTCTAAATTGGAGCACAAACATACGGAAAGATATGAAGGTTTCTGTAAAAAAATCACAAAATTGTCAGCATGTTTTTTCGCTTATAACATGCAAAGTTTCCAACTAAATAAAACGAAACTTATAGAATACTTGATGATATGCAAAAGAAGCTCTGTATTAAAATTTGAATATTAAAGGAAATAAGAGTAATTTACTGCGCATGTGCGAAACGCAGCGAAATATTTCTGTCATAACTTCAACGCCAGATATATTGGAGATATTTTATAAAAAATTCCAGTTCAATACTGTTAATATTCAGAAAGATATCGACATTGCAACGAGGTGAATTTCAGTACACTCTAAGAGTAGTTAAATGTTTAGTGTCCATAAAACAAACTGTCATTTATTACAGTTGAATCTTCGAAAAGTTATCATCGAAATGAATTTAATTAGGGATTTAATTTATTAATAAACATCCAAATTCAGGATATTTAACTTTCATAAAATTCAATATGCTTTCCTTGCTTTAAGAAGTCAGTTTTGAATAAAGTTAAAAGTAGTTAAAGTATTGGCATGAGATTATTTGATCGCTATTGGGTTTTTTAAAAGTTATGGACAACTTATTATTTTTAAGTTTCAATCTGTTTCTTGATTTCACGTATTGAACCGTCAAACCAAATTGTATATTCTAACTTATCACTGCATTCTTTTTTATAACCTTCTTTAACACTGTAGTAAATTTTAAGCTGTTATTGTAAACGTACAGTAACTGTCCTATGGTTTTTCAAAAAAGCAGCAACGACGCGGAATTATAGAAATGCTTCATCAATTTATGCTTTTTTTTCTTAAGTCATAAGTGACTTAGGGTGCAAGTAATAAATATTTGAGTTTATGTTCCCAAATATCTAAAAAATTCTAAATTTTTTAACTAAGAGATTTTTCAAACACTAGGGCTTTACAAGCAAGCCCTCCTGTTAACTTAGATGGCTGAGATTTAACATAGTCTTGATTAGGACCAAAAGCAATGGTAAAAACCCTGGGGATCAATGTTTTTTTAGAAACCCTAACGTAAGGGATATTTTCTGATGGACGTCGAAATTTTGAAGCGTATCCAAATGACTAAGAAGACACGTGACGGGTCAACAAATTTGTCCAAAATTGGATACGTATCTATAGTTTTGGTGAAAAGACAGCGTGCTGAATTTCATCTCGTCTTTTTGTGTTGGTATGAAGAAAGACAAACAGACATACAGATATAATTCCAAAGCAGATATTTTTTGTTTCTTTTTATTAGAGAGAATCTGAAATGCTGAGATTCATGGAAGTTTCGAGACCAAAATTTTCGACTCTCTTTTCTATGTAAATACATCGTCTACCAAAGAGATGAAAAGATTAAACGTTTTTAATCATTATTAACCATTTTTCGTGATGAAAATAACCACAAAAAATTCAAACAGTTTTAAATGGGCGTAAATAGGGAATTTGCTAGACTAGACAATAAAATTCTAAAAACATTTTTTTTTTCTTTTCGAAAAGCTATAGTGCGGAAAACTCGACTCTAGGGTAGATAAGTAAAATGCAAAAAAAAACGTTTTTCTTTTGCTTACATCTGGGTAGCGCATCGACCCTAAAAGTTTCGAAAATATACGATTTTCATAATTTTTTTAATAACAGGAAAAAAATCATATATCTTCGATAACAAGTAGTTAGAGGTATAGTTTAGTAGAACAAAGTTTAGGAAAGATAAATAAATAAAATATTAATAATACATTTTACAATTTGTTAATATCGCGTTACACTCAAAACATACATTTTTTCTAGAAAAATTGACAAATTTTCATTGAAACAAAAAGTTGTTTCTGAATGTTTAAAATTTCAATTTGTAATCAAATATAGTCCTTTACTTGCCTTCAAATTATTTTGGTACATTAAAATAAGTTTGTTTGAAAAATTTGGCATTGGAGGTATAGAAAGAAGTGTAGTTCTTATAAAACCATCTCTAGAATTGCAACCAACGACTTTTTGTGATGCCTCGTCTACCAGCTTCACACATCGTTCCACTGGTTTTGTGTGACATGGGAAGACACCCTCGTGATTGAAAAAGTAAACTCAAAGCAGTTTCAAAGAATCATAATAGACGAATATTATTAAATTTTACAAGAACCAAATTCTGTGTTCGTTGGCACCCTCTTCTAGGTCTGTTCAAATCATTACCAATAGCATTCAGAACTTATTTGACTGAGACTGGATTTTTATTACATGAACTGGACGTACTTGGATGTGATGGAAACGTTACCAATACGGGGTAAAAAAAAGTGTTATTTGCCAAATCCAAAAACAAGTTATAAAACCGTTACAGTGTGGGGGGGGGGCTCTTACACTTTAATGAATTGCCATTTCGGCATCTGTTCATAAATTTAGATGGTGAAAGGACTGGACCAAAATCATTTAGTGGTCCGATTGACACACAGCTCAGTAAATGTGAGAAACTCCCAATGCTAAATTTTTAAAGTAATAAGTGTGAGATTCCAGAAATTTAACGGAACACTTTAAGCGCAGATCAACAGTATCTGCTGGACATAAGTTATGCCATAAAATCAGGTAGCTCTCCTGAAGATTTATTTGTTCCTGAACCTGGTGCACTTTCCAATTCAAGATGGTTAATAACGGTGAAGAGTTCTCCGTTTGTATTTAAGTATTGAAAACCCAACAGAAGAACACAAGATCTTAGTTTCTTTTATCCTAGAGTCATACGTGTATGCCTATATGCTTTCATATTAAGAAAAGTAAGTAGCTCACAAATGGACCAGAGCATGTATTTGAAGTTATAAAATTTCAAGATTCCTGCCAGAAAACTTGTTAAAAGTCATTGACCCAGTAATTCAGAGAAATGCGTTTTTGCCTATCCAGAACTTGGCCTTTGAGTGTGATAGTAGATAAAACGGCCAGATAAAAGAGTTAGGTTTCAGAATAATTATAAAAGCTAGAAAGTTAGCATCTAAAAGAAAATCAATTAGGAGTTTGAAACCACCAAAAATCACTTTCCTAGTTACAGACTGCATTAAAATGATTCACATTAACACTGTTACAATTTCAACACCACCTTTGCTGCGAAGATTCACGAATCTAATCAGATTAAACAGCTGCTGAGTGGAACTTTCTGTGTGAAGCTGGTAACCGAGGCATCACAAAAAGCCGTCGGTTGCAATTCTGGAGATGTTTTTATAAGAACTACACTTCTTTCAAGATTTTCAATGCCGAGTTTTTCAAGCATATCTTATTTCAAAGTACCAAAAGAAACTGAAGGCAAGTAAAGGACTGTATTTGTTTAAAAATTGAAATTTTACTCAATGAGAAACAATTTTTTGTTTCAATGGAAATGTGTCAATTTTTTGTAAAAAAAATGTGTTTTTTTAGTGTTATGCGCTACTAACAAATTGTAAAATGTATTATTTTTCATTTATTTATGTTTCCTACACTTTTTGTGCTAAACTATACCTATAGCTACTTGTTATAGAAGTTATTTGATTTTTTCGAGTTCTTAGAAAATTTATGAAAATCATATATTTTCGAAATGTTTAGGGTCACTGCGCTACCGCCAGATGTAAGCAAAAGAAAAACTTTTTTTGCATTTTACTTATCTATCACAGAGGCAAGTTTTCTTCACTATAGAGTTTCGAACAGAAAAAATTTAGTTTTTTTCGGCCAATCCTATTAAGTAAATTCAAAATCCCGTAGTATAATATCTCAGTCTCTTATCTGTTCTATCTCTTATTTTTTTAAATCCCATATTATTTTATATTGATAATAAGGCACTTCCTATTTTGTTTTGTAATTGAATTTATATTGCCACATCTCCACCAGCAATAACAAAGAGAAGAAACAGAAGTTTAACCACTACGTCATTTTACCACACCGTCGATATATCTTAGATGACATTGCAATTACCAGCCCGAATAAATGAATTCAGGCTTTAAATAAGATTAGAATTAGTCAGGCTCATTTGTCTGCTAAGAAATAATGAATAAAATTTTATATAGAAAATTATTGTATAGAAATAGTGGTAAATACGTTTAAGCATGTTTTCTTATATATTCACCATTCTTAGAAATGCCATTTTAAAATCGCTTTCTTAAAGTGTCAAATTCGGTGTATATTTCAGCAGTCGTAAACAGAAATTCAATAAATTTCATTCTTTCAGACACTTCATATATTATACACTAAACAGTACAGTTACACGCCAGTCTCGGAAGTACAATGCAGAAGAAAGTAACGACTCCACCTGGTGACACAGCAGCTAATTATATATTATATAAATAGGTTAGAATTTATATTTAGTTGTTATTATAGTAATATTAATACACAATTGAGTGAAAAAATGTCCATATAGGATTATTCTGCCATCGTTCATTGCATATTGAATTTATAAATGCCATCGTAAAGGTAATAAATGCGTCTACAGAAGCTTTTTTCCGTCTAAAAATTTCACAATTTGCTGTCTGCGTATGTGAAAATGTACTATCTTCAAAATTTCCATATGGCAACAAGCTTTCTGTTTCATTTATAGAATCTTCATAAAAAATTATCCTGCTTATAAATTTTTCCTAACTTAGTCATCGAGAGATATTTCGAATTTTTTTGTTTCCGACATGAAAATGTCGTCTCAAATGTGAAAGAGATTTTGCCAGCTATTCTCAGGACGTCGATAGTAATATTTTCATTATGTGACATTTTAAATGGATTTTTAAGCTACTATTAGACATGTTGCAGAATTAAAATAAAAAAAAATCTGCTGAAATTCGCAAGAGATAAATTCGATTCAGTGCTGCTAAGATATATTCATGAGACCTGTAAATTTTAACTAAACTGCACTTGAGCTGGAATTTCCAGTATGCTCAAATAACTAAAATTTAAAATAAAATAAAATATTTCATTTATTGTTTTAACGAAATGTTAACGTTAATGTTAAGATTCATAGCTTGCTGAGTGAAATATAAAAATTCCATTTTTTTTTTCTTCTGGACTTTGTTTCTGCATTTCTTAATTAGTGCATAATATTTCTTTAATCATTGCTTAATATTTTCTTATGCATGTGCTAAGTGAAACGCTACAGATATTTTTTTAAAGAATTTATATAAAGTGATATATCATTTCATTAACCGTTAAAAGGTAAATCAGCTGTCATCCTTGCTTTCTTGGCAAATTAGTATTTAACAGATATCCTTTGTAAATACGACAGATCTCATAATACGAAGACACAGATGTGGAATATTTTTTTTACTAAGAATAAGGAACGCAAGTCACATAAATTATTATTATTACTTTTTTTCCAAAAAAAACGATAATCGAATTTGTTCCTTCAAAATAGTAGCTTAAACTTATCGAAATTTAATTCTTCATAGCTCTGAATGCCAATTCATTTAATTTACAGTAGTAGTTCTGTAAACAGTAGACCTCGCAATTTCAAAAAAATGCCAAATCTGTTTTCCGCCGAATTATTAAACTCTTAGATTTTTTTTGAAATCGATTTATTTACATAAGTTTCCTTTTTTGTTAGTATTCACAAAATTGCTATTAAATGCCTGAATTTTTATAATATTAAGAAAATCACCATTAATTGACCCTATATTATCGAATTTATTCAAATGTTTTAATGTTGATAAACTTGGCATTGACTCTCCAAACACCTAAATCATTAAAACGACAAAAAGTTTCAAACGGGATGCAAAAATAAAAATACTTACACATACCGCGTTTGTTATGGCTTCAAGGAACATTTATGCCAAATTCGAAGAAAATTAGATGAGTTTGTCCGTGATTGCGAAAACAAACGAACACAAACAAATTTATGGACGAGCAGACAAAATTCCGAACAGTTAAGTTGAAACAGGAACTAGCTTCATTTATTTAGATTTGGTCCTCGTATTAATTTTGTTTATTTTTACTTTTAGAAACGAGCCATTTATTATGTATTTTTATGCATCAGTTAGGAGAATAAATTTCAAATCTTGCAGGATTATTCTACATGATGTATTTAAAAAGTAATCATCTATTAAACGAAAATTTTTATTGCAACTTCTTTGATTGAGTATTAAAAAATGAAAGAAAACGACATGGAATAAAAGCTATTTATCAACTGAATACAATGTTAACTCGAATAAAAAAATTATGAAAAAAATATGAAGCATCTGTATGTAATTTACCAAGAAGGATAGCCTCATTCTCAAAAATATAAAGAATGGATAAGAGGGTAATTTTTGTCCCGCACTTTATTAAAAAGACGAAATAGTAAAATATGTTTTTTCAATTTCCTTGGTATCGATCTTATCATTGGTCTTGTTCATCTTGATCTCGATTCTTGACCATACTGTACATCAAAAAGAATTTATTCATTCATACGACACACACTTCAACACAACCAATATCTTGACACAACGTAACAATGAGAGGCTTCGATGAAAAAGCGCACACAGGATCAGTAAAGCGAACACTGACTCGACTCGGGTTTGCTAGACAACAGGTAAAGCAAACCCCGCCACTATAAAAGTGCAGGCTGCTTTCAGCGCGCCTTTGCATATTAACCGTGACTCATTCCAGCTCAAGGTTACGGCCCTCAACTTGTCAGCCAAGTCTACTATACGCGGCTAGTTACCACTAGCTCTTTCCGTGCTCTTTCATAGATCACGAATACTCAATACCTACTGCATTTTGTATGTCAAGAGTTTTTAACCGAAATTTCTGGATTCCGAAAAGAGATAAGCCCAAATTTCTTCGAATTCTCGAAGTTCCACTGTATTTCAATGTAATACATTAATTACCAGTATTTTTAATAGTAAATGAAGATAATAAATGAGATTAGTCCTACTTCCTGGGTAGAATGTATTCCTCCAGTTGCTTAGTGCTTGCGACTTACAATCCATTATTCTTAGAATAGCTTTAGAACATAGAACGACTGTAATACTGCAACATTTCATGGTCAAATTTTCAGTGAACTGTTTTCGATCGCAACGTCACTCAACAGGCAATATGGCTACTGAAAATATCATCTCTATTTCAAATACTAACTTTAACCCCATTTCTCTTCTCAAAATCTTTTGTTTAGAACCAAGTTTAAATACATATTAAAGGTTTATCTAAATTTATGGCATTTGCATTCGTTTTTCAATTACTATAAGATTTTAAAACTACCACCATGTGTAAATTGCTTGCCATATCATGCATTATTCATCTGAAATTTTTACAAAAATTCTTCGCCTATTGCCAATGTAATTTCACTCAAGAATAAAAAAATCTATACAGTATAGTATCTTCCGGGTTACTATTTTGCTTTAATCAATGTGTAATGCAATATTTATATGTTATGTTGAGTTAAATGCTATATTAATTCTATAATGGTTGCTCTTAAAATTTGTCTTTTTTGTTCATTTGAGGTGATGTACAATTTTCGCACCCAGGGCCGATTCCCAGCGTAATTCTGCTTCAAACGGAAGGAGATCCACATAACAGAATTTCTGTGCAACCATTATAAAGAGAACAGAAACCTCTTTAACAAGTCGATCAAATTTTATGGTAATTTAGACATGCCGCTGTGAATAATAAAACACTTACAGTTATTCAAGCTTCACATGAATTTTATGCGTGTAATTAAAAAATTTTAAGCATGTTTGTAGTGCTTTAAAACATTTGTAAACCGATACATAAATTAAATCTTAAAAAAAAACAAGATTCTGTAAATAAAATGTAATAATTTAATTTCTGTAGTGAAAATAGAGTGAATGCAACAGCATCATCATTATGACATAGACTTTATTTGTAATTATCATCACGAATATATAAATTCAGGACTTTAATAAAAATATTTATTTCAGAAAAATCATTTGTTGAAGCTGTATACAAAAAGAAATATTTCTTCGGAAATATTGGCAGATTTTTTTAGCATTTCTATAAATACACTTAGCATACTTAGAAACGTCATTTCATTAGGCGTTTCCATAAATTCCAAATTTTATTACATATTTGGACCAGCATAAATCACTATTCGAAACTATTCAACAAACTCAGTGTTCAACAAACTTCATTCTTACATTCAGTTCATATATTCTCCTCTAAACAGTACATTTCCGTACCATTGTCAGAAGTTTCATCTGGAGGAAAAAAACTACGAGAACTGGTGACACAGTGGCTAATTATATATCATATGAGTAGATAAGAACATATATTTAGTTATTATTATAGTAATAATAAGACACAGAGTCGAGGGAAAAAACAATCTGTATAGGATTATTCTGCTATAGTTAAGCGTATATTGGATTTATAAACGTCATCGTAAAGGCAAGGATGTCATCTACTAAAGGAATTTTCTGTTTAAAAAATTATAAGGGATTGTCTGCATATGTAAAGCTGTAGTATCTTTAAAATTTCAGTTGATACAGCCAATGGACAAAGGGCTGCTTGAAGCAATGAAGAGACATTACAAAAAGAAACTTATTACTCATATTCTTGAATGCGAAGAAAATCTAAATGAAGCTCTGAAAAAAAATCTGAAAGACGTAATCTACATGATTGCCGAGTCATGGCAATTAGTAAAAGCAACTACGATCCGAAAATCATTACACAAAATAATTGTTCAAAAGAGGAAGAATCCCAGCAGACGGGAAACCCACCGACAGAGGGAGAACTTTTTGAGATTATAAATAACATTGAAGGATGTGAAGAAGTTTTGGAAGATGACATTTTCGAGTGGCTGGACTTTGAAAATCAACATCCAAGTTTTCAAATCCTTAATGCTGAAGAAATTATACAAGCCGTTGATCACTCATCGGACATTAATGATGCTGACAATAAGGACCAGGACTTTGAGGATTTAAGGACTATAAGTCATACTGAAGGTGTTCAAGCACTAACAACTGCCCTAAAATATTTGGAGCAAAGAAGCGATGTTCCGCCGATAGATCCTCTGTTTCTCAAAAATTGGCGAGATCGGGCAGCCGCTGATAGAAATTCTGGACTTTTGCGACGAAAGGTAACAGACTATTAAAAAAAATGTAAATTTAACAAATAAGTGTATTTTAAATTTAAAAAATACAATATTTTCTTGAGATTTGTGTTATTTTTGAAAATGCATCTTTCAATATTTAACTTAGTATAGTTAAAAATTTTCAATTTGCTTTTTAAAATTTACTACTAGTAGTTGATTTCCTTTTTAAATTTGCTGAGCTGTGAAACTTAACTTTATATATGTTTAGTTTTATCATTTAAAAGACGTTCTGTTGTTTTTTATTTTAAAAGATGTTAAATTCTCGAGCACGGCGAGTTTTTATACACAGTTTCAATTAACCGAGATTTCCAATATCCGAGGTACTGTCGGTCCCAATTAGCTCGGATAATCGAGGTTCTACTGTACATCAAGTTTATTGTGATACAATAATAAATGCAAATAATTTAATCTGCCTATGAGCATATTTTTAAAATTACAAAATTTCAATTCTACAAAGTATTTAAAAGGAAATCTAATTCTCAGTTTTCAATGACACTATCCGAGTCTATCCGATAATTCAAATTTGCTCCAGTGTTTGTGAAAATCAGCCAGATTTTGAATGTCGCGAATATTAACAAAAAACAATGCACTGGAGAAAGGTTTTGATATTTCTAGGCCGCCGGGATGAAAATGCTGAAATAGTGCTTATTTATAAAGCACAATTAGCATCAAAACTTTATTCTATATTGTTGAAACATTCCTATGTAACAGCGCCGTAGAAAATAATGTTTGATTATGAAATAAATGTTCAATAAGTATTTGAATTCTTAAAATTTATAATGCCAAATGCAAAGCGATCACGTCCATAAATTCTAGAAAGCTCCATTTTTCCTTTTCTTGTAACATTTTCAAATAGCACATGTATCTAGAAAACCAATTCGTCGTACAAAAGGTTTAAACTAAGCATTAATATTTTCTTATACACAAAAGAGCACTCTAAAAGTTGAATCCTAATCATATTTTGAAATACTATATTTGAATCAGCAGTTTCAAGAAGAGATGTTTAAGGAACACTACTTCTGGATAATATAAATTGATCAGTGTGTCTAGAGCTTGCAATTCAAAGAACTTCTTAAAGTAGCGTCAGACAGAGCCAATGCCTGATTTCATGGTCAACGTTTCAGTGAAGTGTTTGAAAACCGATCGCAGCGCTACTCAAGAGGCATGCTGTTTACTAAAAATACTATCCCTATTTCTCTTCGAAATATCTTTCGTTTTCAACTAAGCATAAAGAACCGGAGACTGTTAGAGGTTTCTATAAATTTATGGCATTCGACTTTGTAGTGAAAAAATGTACTATTTAAAAGCTATTACCATGTGTAAATTTTCTGCCATATCATACATTACCTCTTTGAATTTTTAAGGAAATGCTTACCTATAAATTCTGTTGCAAATTTAATTTCCCCTCAAGAATAAAAAAATCGATACAGTATAGTAAATATCTTCTGGATTATTTTTTCTTTAATCAATGTGCATATAATATTTATATTTTATGTTTAGTGAAATGCTATATTGATTCTGAAACTACAGTTCTTTAATCAATCGGACAGTTTGTCTGTTTTGTTCATTTGGGGTAATGTACAACTTCCGTACCCAGGGCCTATTTCCAGCGAAATGATGCGTCAAGCGACAACCATAAAGGGTTCTAAAGCAAAGATTTTCCGAGTAGCATAATAAACAGAGGAGAAACCTCTCTCAGTTTTATGACAATTTAGAACTGCTGATATATATTATAAAACCCATACTCTTATTCAAATTTTATGTGAGTTTAATACGCCTTACTATAAAATTTTTAGCAAGTTTATAGGGCCTAAATCGTTTGTAAACTTATTCTCAAATTAAAGCTTTAAAAATAAACCAATTTATAAATTATCTGTTGTTTTTGTAAATAAGATTTTAATAATTAAATTTTTGGAGTGCAAATGCTGTGAATTTTAAAATACTTATTGTATAGAATTTAAATGCTACCTCTCAAGTTATTCATTATTCCTTAGGAATTATTCCTGTCCTACCTTTTTACAGATTTATTGACTCGGGAATCAATATAATCAAACCATATGTTATTATTTCATCGACTTTGAAATATTGAATGTAACACATTTTTATATATGGTAGTGCGAAATTGTACATCAACGATATCCCAAAAATCTACGAAACTAACTTTGAAAGTTAACTTAAGTAAGAAACTCTTTGTACCATTCAACACCCAAATGCAATATCTGAGAAACCCACTGAGCACCTCCAAACACGAGAAAAATTGCTAATCCAATGGAAAAATCCAAATCAACAATAGTAAATGTCAAGCAGTCTATTTCTCAAAGAAAAGAGATCAACGAGCTCCACCGAAGCTTACAAGGTAAACTGTTTAATTTTCCCAAGCCCTGGAAAAATGAAACACTATATCTGGTTAGAACTCTGAAAAGACAACTCACTTTCAAAAATCACATACCAAAATTAAGAGAAACTACAAAGGCGCTAAAACAAAATTATTCTATATAAATGGATGTCACCCCCAGCTCTCACAAACCACTAACTTCTAATTAAAAAACTATGCTACATCCTCTTATTAGTTACGCTTCACCTATATGGACCACTGCAGCTAAGATTCATGAAAAACAATAAGAAGACCTGAGAAACAGAACTACTAGCCAAATATGTAACACGCAGTGGTTAATAAGAAACAAGGATATCCAGAAAAATCTAGAATTAACCCCAATCAAAGACTACCACAAAAAACTCTCAAATAATTTTTTCGAAAAACTAGAGACAAACGTAAACTCAGCAATCAAAGAATTGCAGAATACTATCCCCAAAACTCCAAGACATTTAGAAGAATAATCAGCAACTAACCCACCCAAGGCGAACTGCCCCACCACACTAGATTGAATCAAGAGGGAAAATATTGGCGATGTAATACCCTTAAGTAAATACAAAATCCCCTTATATAATACCCCACTTTAATTTTTAATTGTATACGGTACAAATTATGATTTCATAATGATAATAAAACACTTTGATTTTGCTCTGGAACTGATTTAGTGATGTCATTTTGTCTCCGACTACAGGAAGATCCGGATGTTGAGAAACCTGAGCTCAAGCAATACAATAACCAACAGCATCATCATTATGATATAGACTTGATTTGTAATTACCAGCCCGAATATATAAGTTCAGGCCTTAAATAAGGAACACCTATGCAAAGATATTATTATTGAGGATTTTAAAAAATAGCAAAGGAGTAAAAAATAAATAAAAAATATATAGAAAATATTTGTACATAAATGGTGGTAGATTCTTTTTTAACATTTCTACAAATATACTTACCTTGCTTAGAAATGTCACTTCATAGGAGTTTCATAAATTCCCAATTTTAGTATATATTTCGAGCAGTATGTATTGCTGTTCGAAAACGTCAATTCAACAAACTTCATTCGTATATTCAGTTCATATCTTCTCCTCTAAACAGCACATTTTCGTGCCGTTGTCAGAAGTTCCATACGGAGGAAATAAACGGCACCAACTGGTGATACAGCGGCTATTTATGTGTCAAATGTGTTAATTAATTCTTAATTATGCCAACATCTTTGAGAATTGGTATTGAACTGGAATTTTTATATAAGTTGGCCTATCCCTAGTAGCAAAATGTCATCGGCCATTGAAAGGCCTTTCATCGAAACTCGATCACACAATGATCGGCCGATGAACGGATTCTTATCGGATAGGGATGAATTCTCATCGGGAATTGCTCCGAAATGTCTCATCGGCCATATATCAGCCGATCATCGATATCGGATGAGTTTTGCTAGCCGATACGATAGAAAACCGAGCAGTGCGGTTTCATGGCGATGAATTTCGGATAACTTTCAGATGAATATCCAAACAGATTTGGATGTGTTTACGATGAAAAATTGGTTGTTCAAATAAATGGTTGGATGTTTTTTTTTAATAAAAAAGATGGCCAATAGATTTTAGGTTGCGAAGATTTTGGCAATAAGCACATGGATATCAAAAAATACCCAATTAAGGTAAATGCTCCAGTAGTGGGCCACTTAAGGGTATTTCCTCAATTATTATCTAAACTTTTGAGAAGTTTCGCTAATCTATATATTTTTATGGTTGTTAAAACTTTTATCTAAAATAATAATCACCTGAAATAACAAAATAATTGTAATATAATTTTTTAAAAATTAAAAACTTAGATCACTCCTATGCACCAGAAGTGGGCATAGCAAACTTTTGATGTACCAGTAGTGGGCATACCAAACGTGGGCCACCCAGATTTGTCAATTGTGCCAAAGAAAAAAGAATAAAATCATTATATATAGTAATAATAACAATACATTAACATTATACACTATAAAAATGCAATAAAAATATCTTGATATAGGTGAAATCTTTTATTTATAGATTCTAGTCACATGAGATTTACATTTTTTCTCTAACAGCCAATTTTTTATTAAAAATTTATTCTAATTATCGATCTTTCATTTTAAGTTCTGTTTGGGGCATTATGGATATTAAATCGTGATATTTTATGTTGAATAAATCTTTTTTTCTTTTATCATCTTGCCTCTGCGGCCAGAAAAGAGCCCTTTTAAATGGTGATGGAATATTTTTCGATGCTCAAGCAATACGATAGTTATTATTGTCTGCCTCGTTACAGCACCCAACTAATTCTTGAATATCAGTCTTTTCCTCAACAGTACTATAAAATATTTATTATTTAAGTAATTGGTCATTAGTGTACCAGTAGTGGGCCATTAGTGTACCAAAAGTGGGCCCAGTACTGGTTCTGATAAAAATAAAGCAAATCTAATTAAATAAAAAGACTTGACAAGATATAACCTTCTTATTAAACATCACAAAACAGTCTATTCGAGAGAAAGCATGTGCTCCAGTACTGCCCCCCCCCTAGGCCCACTACTGGAGCATTTAGTAAAACATTGATCCAAAAGTGGGTCACCCTTCACTATCCATAAATTATCAATATTATTTAATTTAAAGATAGTTTATAATAACATTCATTATATAATCAAATAATATCAATAACAATTCATTCTAAAAACAAACAGAATGTATGCTAAAAAATAGTTGAATGAAGAGTTACCTCTTAAGGAAATCACTAAGAATAAGCTAGAAATGCTTATCTCAGAGACCAACCTCAGCAACAAACTTTCTAGCTCCAAACTAAACAGGAAATAAAGGCTGTGCATTTGGTATTTAGTTGATAAGGGTTTCAGCCTACCAGAGGCAGATCTCTTATTTCATTGCAATGTTGGAATTTCTTGTTTTACAACTTAAAAATTCAAGTGACCTACTATTGGAGCACTTACCTTATTAATATTTTATGAGATGCCAAAGAACCAGTGGTGGTGTTAACAACTTGGGCCCCTCCTTAAAAAATAATGCATCATGCTTTTGCATAGTTCACTTTTCCAGCTATTTAACAAATTATAATTATATTAGGGAAGTTGTATTACCTTAAATTCAAAGTTAGTGTGACAAAAGTTTCCAAAATTATACAGCTGATTTATTTGTCATGTTTATTATGAACTCTCCATTGATGATTCACAAAATATAATTAAAAGTTGATTGTTCGTTACATTTTCGGAAAGAAAAACATTTTTGTTATAGTTCATAAAATTATTAAAATAAAGTTTCTGTGATGCAGACAATTTTTAATGACTCTTCAATCAAAATTGTCCGAATTTTCTTTCACTTAGATGGAGTATTGGGCATATATATATATTTTGGTTTAACGTGTTACAGTTATAAGCTGCAAAGCTCCATGAACAATAAATTTTAAAATTTGATAAGCTTTTTTAACTCACGATAAAAATTGCAAATAGTCTATAATATTATGGTTGAAACAATTGCTTATAAATCTTTTTTGCTAGTAAAAAATGTTAATTTTCAGTAAAGTAAAAGCAAACAAAAAATAAACTTTAGTTTTATTTTACACATTTACATATGATCATTTCACACTATTATTTATGTTTTTTCAGTAACTTCTTGGACTTCCACTTCTGTTGCTGCCGAAAAGATTATTTCTCACGGCACCTAATGAAAAAAGAAATCAATGTACCATTATTAATTTACAACAATTATATATAAATCATACATTGATTTGAAGAGATAAATCACTCAACAAATTTATAAATTCGAGGCAAGTTTCTGAATGAAAGTTCTTTGGAACCAATGAAACGCTCAAAAGATAATTAACCAAATTATTTTGGAATGTGGAGATCTGGTCTCTGGCTTCATAAGTTTCTTAAGAGGGGGAGGGGGGGAATTAGCTTTTTCTTCCCAGGAGGTTCCAAAAGGAATCATCGAACCAAATATGAAAATTAAAAATAATAACACACAAAATTCAAAATCCTATCCCTTTAAATTTTAAGGGTTTTGAACTTAATATAAAGTAATTTTTTTATGTATT
The DNA here is from genome assembly GCA_013235015.1 of Araneus ventricosus. Classification (NCBI taxonomy): domain Eukaryota; kingdom Metazoa; phylum Arthropoda; class Arachnida; order Araneae; family Araneidae; genus Araneus; species Araneus ventricosus. Next base: position 5,991 of record BGPR01004675.1, on the reverse strand, counting down.
CTATTGAAATGTCCCTGCCTTTACCCATAAAAACATGGAACATGAATGACATACTTGTAATAAGCTAGAAAATGTTTGAGACTGAGTTATTTTAGACAAAGTGCTTCATAGTTTATCTATAAAGTATATAAAACGTCTTTTTAGTTTATGAAAATTATAAATAAACAATCATACAATAGTGACAGATTATTTTCACTTACTGTTTCTATTGGTTTGAATTATTTTCAAAACAAATTCATTTGTTCACATTAAATCCCTCGGTTTGGACTGTCATTTCAGCTGTTCAGTAATGGGTTTCCTTTTCACAGGAAAATGAAAGTTGGAGATAAGCTCAAGCTGGAGATTTACTCAAGGAGAGTTCAATATCAAATCATTATCAAACTCAAGATTTTGTAAAGGTGTACTTATCATCGCCAAAATTTTAATGAATAGCTTAATATACCAATACATTACAGGTGTTCTCAGCAATATCCTCTCTGTATTTTCTAGTATCATATTAGCCACACACACACACACAAAATCTTGTTTGTGAGATGAGAATTGGACATACAAATTCACCTACCTCTGGGTTGCGCTAGGCGACCATGATTGGATGCAGTAGGTGTTCATCTATTGCCAGAAGAAATCACTCTGAAAGAAAAATTGAATTAGAGATGCCGATTTGATGTTCTTTTAATTTAAGAATTTGATGATTCCACTGATCATTTAAGTAGTCTTTAAATAACTATTTCCTTAAATAAGATTTCACTTTTCTTCATTAAGCTCAGACTAGGAAGAGATGTCTTTTAAACTTTGGAAGAAAACATCTGGAAATGAAAATTGAAAATGGACAATTTCGGGAAAAATCTTATGTTGAATCAGTGAAACCAGTAGTTCAAAGATTACTTCCCCACACTGATATGAATTGATAGCTGAGAAGCATGGTTTTAAGAAAAAATGGAAAGCTAGAATTTGTTCATCTAGTGAGATGATCTCTCTGTAAGTTGCATGATGAACAGACAGATACTTCTTATTTTGGGTGAGAAGAATTTCCTTATATGGCTTTAATATTCTTGTTCAGTATGAACAAGGCAGAAGCTTTAAAAGCAGGTTTTATATATATTACACTACAATGTGGAAGATGTACTGGCTAAAACAGCAGAAAACAAACAAACTTGCTTAGAAAAACTGGATTTGTGAAAAAAATTGAAAAATGGCTTCAATTCAGAGGAAGAATCTAGTTACCAGATGAATGAGAAATTAACTTATCATATTATACCCACAACTGATAGGCTTTGAAACTTCGGCCAGTCTACTGGCAAAGGATGAACTGGAGAGGAACTAGCGAATCGATTTGTTTACATTCAGAGCGGAGGAGAAAATTGTATGGAGCAATTGTTTACATTGTCAGTATATACCTACAATTTTTTTATGATGGTGTGAAACTCCTTTACGCAAGTAGGAAGATTATTCTTAGGAGGTATATTGTTTTTTGCACTGAGGAATGATATTCATTCAATCATGGGTTTTGTTAGTTGACCTACGCTACAGCTAACTGGAACCTTAGTACATCTAACTTTTCAAAATGTAATTATAATAATTTTATTCATTTACTAAACTACCATTGCAAGTAAGCATAATATAGAAGATGAATTAAAGATGCAGAATAGATGCTCATTTCCAAACGAAAGATGGTCAAATCTGTAGTGTACAGGGTCAGGCAGTGGGCCAGACATTGAGGGAATTAGTAAATACTCTCAACGAGCATTCACAGGAGTCGTTGAAATCAGAATTCGATAACAGATGTTCATGCATTATCCGAATCAGGAACGGATATCTATAATGCTCTAAATATTTTCTAGACGGCAAATTTTCACAATGACATCTTAAACATATCTGTTTCAGTCAATTTACGAAACTTGAAACCAGTTCTCGAAAGGCTGAATCTTAACGACTATGATCTCAGATATACTGGATCAGGTTCCGATGATGTGAAAGGCAGGCAAAACGAAGGTTCATGCTACCACTGGGGAGTCTAGAAGATCAGAAAAGACATTTCTTGATTTACTACAGGTAGGACTACCACGCATACTCAATGACGCTTGCATAAGATACTTCTAGAATGAGAGACATTACCTACCAGCATTTACTGGAAGCTGATTAGGCCTCCATAATCACCCGATCTTAGCCCGAGCCATCTTGTCGAATAGATTAACACTGGATAAACTAGAGATTAATCTGGAAACGCCATACTATTTCCGTTGAGCCACCACGGAGGATATCTTTAGGTTTAATCTTCAGTATCTTCCATCTCGTGCTGCAGAGCATGCATATGTATTGATTGTGGATTGTTTCCAACGATTGCCTGGAAAGGACAGTTTACAGCTTTATCTTCTAGGACTCCAAGCGCCGATTCAGAGTAGGCCATCATGGTACAATATTTGTAACTAATTTTTAGAAACTTCAAGATTCTCCAGAATAAACTTACCACATATTTTCTTTTAGTTCTATCGATATCCACTGTTGAGTTATTTATCCCCAGTGACCACCACATTGCTTGACTCTGAAAGAAGGCGATGGATGTGTATTACACCCATAAAGAGTAAAACAAGCTCCAGTTGTATAAATCAATCTTTTATCCTTTTCTCCTACTTAATGTGTTTTTAATCCCATATTTCAACAATGTTTATTGTAATAATGAGCATTTTCGATTTTGTCCTGTAATTGAATTTATATTGCACATTTCTCCCAGCATTAGAATGTCACAGATATTCAGAATCAAAAGTTTAACGGCAGATCTCAACACTCACCATCACGATTTGAGCTATCATTTGTAATTACCAGCCCTGAATATATAAATTCTGGGCTTATGAAAACGTTCATTGTTGAAAAGAATCCAATTAGATGATGAATAAGAATTTGATACAGAAAATATTTGAATAAAATGGTGATGCAAAATCTTTGTTAGCGGCTAGCTTAGCACCTTATTCTACCATTCTCAAAGCACCATTTCAAGAGACTTCTTAAAATGTCATCATCAGCGGTGTATTTCCCAGGCAGCATGTGTCATATTCGTGAAGACTGAAATTCCGAATTTCGTTCTTTCAGTATTTCATTTTCTCCACTAAACATAATGATTATAAGAATCTCGGATATCCATCGGAGAAGAAGAAACGGCCAAGTACCTGGTGACACTGGAAATATATCTTAAATCAAAGATGAGAATTTAGATTTGGTTGTTATTATGTATAATATATGAAAAAGTATCAGAAACAACTGTCATAATTGGGATTCATTCTGCCATCGTATCCTCAATATAATTAAAATTTATAAAAAGTAATCGTAAAGGCAATAAATACGTCTACTATGAAGCTTTTGACTAAAATTTTAAGATAAAGTGTTGTCTCTGTGGCCAAAACTGTACTTTCTTCAAAATTTTCATGATAATGCCAATAACTTTTGTTTTCCATAGAAAGAATCTTTTATAAAATTGTCACCGGTCATAAATGGTACATATAAGAAGTCATCGAGAATATTTCAATTTTATGTTTTCAAGTAAACATGTCTCGTTCTTAAACAGATTTTGCATGATCATTCTTAGGACGTCGATAATATCTTTTCATTATGTGACATTTAAATACATTTTTAAGTATATTGGCATATTAGCTTAGAATTTCATTAATCTAAATAAAAGCTTCTAGAAAATTTTCTGAAAAAAATTTTACTAATGCTGTGAGAGATTATTCATGTGGCATGGTACAAGTTTTCTAAGGTCAGTGGAATTACTAGTATATAAGAACTAAATTTCAAAAAGAAAAGTTCATTAATTGTTTTTTTAATGAATTGTAACATTAATCTGAAGTTCGCCGTACTGGGAGAAAGATAAAAGTTACATTATTTTTTTCTTTTGCAAGCGGATACAATCAAAGTTATTTTATTTTTTACAAAAAAAATATATTCCGATCTGCACCACCATCAAAATAAGTGGCATAAAGGTATCGAAATTTATTCTTCAAAGCTCTGTATACTAAATCATTTAATTATACTTAGTAGTTCTTACAAACAGTAGACTCGCATTTCAATTCAAATCTATTCTCCGTCTAGAATCTTAACTGTTTTAGACATTTTATATCGATTTATTTACATAAGTTTTTTTATCCAGTATTCCTAAATTATTCTATAAATCCCTGATTTTTTGTAGTATTAAAATCACCTTTAATTGATCTGATATTTATCTGCATTTAAGTGTTTTAATGTCGGTTTATAAACTTCGTGTGACTCCATTAACATTTAAATATTAAAACGACTTAAATTTTGAAACAGGTTCAATAATAAAACTACATTCACTGGTAGAATGGTTTTTTATAACCTAAAGGAACATTTATCACCAAATACAAAGAAGTGGACAATGCGTTTGGCCGTGATTGCGTGACAAAATATATTAACGGAACAAACAAAATGAATCTAGTCATTGAAACAGGAAATAACTTCAGCTAATCTTCAATCATTTTAGGACATGTGGTCTAGGAATTAATTTTCATTTTACCTTATAGAACTCAGGCCTTTGCTTACTCATATTTTTTCAACCCTCAGATTGGATTATAAAATTTCAAATCTTGCAGAAAGTTCCACATAGTTATATTCAAAAAAGTAATCAGATATTAAACAGTACCTTTGGAACTTCCTTTTGGGTGTACTAAAATATGAAAGAGAAGCCAAGGAATAAAGCCTTTATTATCAGAGTAGTAATGCCTTCTCGATATAAATGTATGAAACAAAATAAATTATGGAAAAGCATCTATGTAATTTCGCATAGAGGGATACCAGACCTATATTCTAAAATATCAACAATGGATAGATGTTAAATTTTTTCTTTAAAAAGCTGAGAATTGGGCCGTAAAATGACCCCTTTAATTGAAATAGTTTAAATCGACGGACGTCATTAGAGATTGAGTGAGAATCCATTTTTAATTTTTCCACATATTTTTAAAACATCAAACAAACTAATTTCTTAATCATTGTTGTCTTCTTGATAAGGGACATTTTTTTCAAAAAAGCAATACTTCGAAAATATTGACATTTGAAATTTTTAATTCAAACAGGAATCTTTGCTTATATTATTCGGAATAATATATTTTGTATATTTATGACCAGTCTTATAGCATCCTCAATTTCAAAATTTTTTGACTTCTGAAGCTGACGTTAGAAATTTGATATTTATATAGAACTCGGTAGTTCCCGCCTCGTCATCTGACAGAGGTCCAAATAGTAGAAATGAAGATACCCAAAACTAGTTCTGTTGTTGCTTCAAAGCAAGAATACATACAATTATTATTTTTTAGATTTTATTTGATACCTTTTCGGTACACCCTACTCGATATAAATAAATGTCATTTAGATTAAATAATGCTTCATGAGTCTGATTAAAGTATTTTTAAACTATTTGTTTTGCTCGAATTATAAATGTACCTGGGGTCATTTGCCCTTGCCACCGTAATCAGATTTAGTTAAATGTTTATCAAAGAGTGGCCTCAACTGTCAAAAGGAACTTAAAAGATGTTAGCTGGTAACCGCCGAGACTGATTAGTTCAATACTATTTAATATGAAAGAAAAATCTGCGTTTCACCGCGTTCCGTTGCATCATGTTGTATTTCGATTGTATTTACCTCATTTATTCATATAAGTAATCTAATTTGAAACTATGTACACCCACTGCAAATCTAGAAAAAACTTTCAATTTTCTTCAATAATATGGATGAATATACAACCACATACTTTATGGTTTGTGTAAATACCAGTCCAATAAATCTAAAGGACTATACCTGAATATCTTCTTCGTATTATGTTATCTTTAAAAAAATTTCTTTTGTATCAAGACCTTATTCGCACTATTATCTTTCGATATCCTTTAATATTCAGATCAGTTGTCACGAAAATGGACTTAATGGATTGGCGCGTACTAGTTAGAGAGAATGTAGAGGTTAATTAGGGTACAGTTAGCAATACATGCT
>BGPR01004674.1:68950-107307 GCA_013235015.1 Araneus ventricosus | reverse complement strand
AAGAAAAAAATCCTTTGGATTGCAAGAAGTTTCATTCAAATTTTAATTACTAGAAAAACTTTTTCAATTAAAATTTTGTTTATCATTAACTTCCTTCTTATTTTCTTTACTTATTTTCTTGGGAAATTTTAGCTCATGGAAAAAATTTTTTTCGCTCTGTGCAAATGTTTGAAATTTGTTTCTATTGTGCTGGTGCTGAACTCGAGTTCTCTGACTTAGAAATGTAGTGGGAAAGGAAAGGAAAGCCTAAGTGCTCTGTAAAATTACGCATGCACGAAATTGCGCTGGAACGATCCTCGTCTAACTTTTACTTATGTTGCTTGCTTTCTGCATCATCTTCAGTAGTGAAAATTACAAGGAACTTAGTTTTCTGCCTCTGTTTTCCTACATTTGAAGATCGAAATCCTTTTAATGTGAAATTGCGTTAGACTGTTGATAGATTTTAAATGCGAAATGCAATCAATCTAATAATAATGGAAAAAGTTAGGTGCTGCGTGTTCTGTGCTGTCTCACGTACGAGCTGCCCTGGATATACAGAAGAAACACAGTAAATAAAAAACAAAAGGAATAAATAAATTATATCTTTAATTTTAAAAAAGAAGAGATGTTCTTGGAAACATTTGTCGTAAAATTATATGCTACGACGCGTTCAGGTTTCAAAAAAATTGATATTAATTGTCAATAGCACCTTTAAATTATCCTCTCCTAGAAGGCAACATCCCTTGTTTCTACTACTTTGGCCTCTTCCCGCAAACAAACCAAAGAATTGGTAATGAAATGTGTTCATTATTCCCATTATATACACCTCCCCAAAATTAATTACAAAATCTTAAGGAACATAAACAGTACAATCCTCATCCAACCTCCTAAGGGGAAAAAAAGTTTCAAACAGAAATAAATTTCAAATGGTTGTATTTTTAGGAAAAGGTCTCGTGTAGAAGGAAAAAGACCAGGGATCTGCTGGCAATATTTATTGTATTAATAGAAAAGAAAAAACAAATGAATATGACTTACTATTTTGATCTAATTACAGGCAATTTATCTATCTCTGATGTCTATGGCTAATTTTTTCTGAGAACAGCGTGGAGGCTCTGATAAATCTTCTTGGGGTATCACTTTCTTTGTATTTTAAGCTTAAAAAACTGGGAGGGGCTGAGCGTTATTCGGCACGGAATATCGATTAAATAACGAAGTATAACTTTCCACGTTTCACCTACATAATAAATCTAGCTTTTTATTACTTTCTCGTACAAAGATATTGTAATCTTCAAAAAATTGAACTGAGATTTTGACGGATTCCACGTTTTAGACCCTGAGTCCGAAAACAATTTTGAATTATGTCTGTCTGTCTGTGAAACACGATAACCTCGGAAAACTATTACAGATATAGAGATGAAATTGCATGTATAAACATAATTTTAGGTTTCTATCAAATTTTGGACAAACTGTCCACGGGAAGCTCCTTGTCTGTCTTGTATGTCCTGGAAGTCAAAATACTATAACTCAAACACTGAATAGAAGCTAGATGGATCAAAATTTGCCACAGTTTTATCGTCATGAATGGTGTCTATAAAATGCTGGGGCCAAACTGCCTAGGTAAGTGTCTAAATTTACATTCAATTTTTTTAACTGATTCTTATGCGCAAAGTATCATAGGTATAGTATTACAAAATTTATTTACAACAATAAATAATACCTCAAACATGAATTAACAATTTTATTGTTGTAAATAAAATCTAAAACCGACTTAATATTTCAGCAAATCTTTATTGACGCGTTTTTGTAATTGTTACATTGTGGTAGTATAAATTGTTTTCTTTGGGAATTCACCCAGCATTCTTGCTTTAGTATTCATTGCTTGTTTCATTTGCACCTGCTTCAAAGTAATATTTTTTTTTGAAACGTGGTGGCTAGATATTTGATTTTGGTTTGTTTATACTGTTTCACTTTCTGTGAAATGAAGTATAGAAAAGAGAAAGTATTGTAATCGTCAAAAATTCCAGATTTTGACAATCACTTAGAGACACGAGAAAGTTTAGGAGGCCACCTGTTGTTTTAATACAGTAAGACACAATACATATTAGCCATTCATTATTGCAGTCTCTACACCAAATTGTTAGACTTCTGTCAACTTTTTTTAACGAAGTCCGCTGACGGGGAAAGGACTCCCCGGTCCTCATCTGTCGTGTTTTATGAAGGGAAACCTGAAACGCAAATGAATTTGATAACTTGACGTCGAAATTGTCATCTGTATCCACTGACCCTGCTGGTAAAAGTGGGAAGGGGTCCAACCCACCCTGTTCACTGCATAAGATCAGAATGGAAAATAAGGTCACTGAACTCATTCTTAAAATATCAGCCAAAAAATGCCACACTAACTCCCCAGGAGGTCATATAGAATCCGCTCGCTCTCTGCTTGTTATAATGAAGGTGACACTGTGCGTCCCAGTAACAATTCATTCTAAAACTTTATTTATATATATGAATCGGGAATTTATTTGCTCTGAGTTTTAACTTAAATCAATAAAGAATAAAATTTTGAGCTCCAAAAAAAGAGTTCTCTAAAGCCAAACCAAAAAGAAAAATTACAAAGTATACAATAAACAAATGAATAAGAGTTGCAAATTTAAAAAATGTAATTATTCTAAGAATTCTGAAACAAATAACAAATCTGATTTAATATTAATAAAGAGATTGTGGATGACATCTACCAACTTGGAAAATATTTGTCATTTATAAATAAATAAAATCCTAGTTTCGACTCTTCTTTAGTTTTCAATCAAGAAAAGAATGGAAAAATTTTGCCCTGAACCAGCTCTACCTATTTGTGAAGTTGTTAGATGTCTGAATAAAACGTTATTTGTATAGCCAGTGCCTATATAAAAATCGTTATTTGTATGTACTAAAATGGTCCGACGAAACACACTGTATTACAGAAGAACGAATAAAATGTTAGCTTGGTATTTGACTGGTCTGTACATCTGTGTGTTTTCTTTGATAACACTTGCAATCTATTTTAGTTTATTTCAGAATTTTATTTAGAAATAAATCTGATTAATCTATTTTTATGTCAGTGGCGCCATTTGCTTATGAATTTTAAGAAGAAAATTACAAAAAATTTGGTATCATAATAATGAATTCAAATTAAAAACAAAACAAAATGATAAAATAAAAAAAAAAACCCTTTTAGCTCCATCAAGAATTAAGAAACAGTGTTTTTAAAAAGAGTTTTTATTCTTTCACTTAAAAGAATTTGAGAGAGAGATGAATTTCATTAGGGAATTTATTTAAATTTATCTATTATTATACCATGTTTTGGAAAAAAGGAAGGTAAATCTAGTTAAAAGTTTGTATTTCCAAATAAGTCAAAATATTGATCAAAAATTAAACCATCCGTAACATAGTAATCCAGATATTATTAGCCCATTTCAAAATAGTGGGCAAAAGAGGACGATAAAAGTGCTTTAGGAACATGTAAGGAAAATGTGTAAAGATTTTAAGTTCTTTAATTCTTTCATACACTGCACAACTGATTAGCGTGATAATAGAGGAGATAACAGTGGGAGGAGTTATTTGTAATAATGGCGAGGAAAACACTGAGAAAAAAAGTTTGTCCCAGGACCGAACGCTGGAATGAATTGTAATGCGTGCAATGCCCCTTGACAATTGTACCTTGTTTCCAGCAAAATGCATGGAAGGTAAACAGGGGTTTTTCCCATTTCAACCATTTATCAAGCCAGTTTCCAGATTGGCTGAATTTTAGACGAGGGAAGGGTTTGATCAAATTTATTTGCAAGTTTTATCAAAATTTTTTTTTTTTGAAACCCAAGCTGCTGACTTAAACTATTTTGACTTTTGAGCTGAACTGCCCCTGGCTCTCATAAGCTATCTCCTTTCCACTTAACCATCTCTTTAATCATTTCTCCAAGCCATTATGGAAATATATTGTGAACTCCTATATAAACCATTTTGTGAGGTGTTACACCACACCAGGTCAGAACAGGCTATCTCAAAGTAAAGGATATGCTCACAGTGGAGGCTTCCTGGTTTTTACTGTAAATAGACAAGCTATTTACAAATGAGAAATTAAACTCTTTCCCTGTCCCACTGTAGTGTTTAGTATATTTGACTAATGACACAGAGAAGTAGACAAAGAGAAAGTATTGTGGGTGCTGTACTTGGGAAACCTGATAAATAGACGAATTCCGTGACATTTTAGAATTCTCCTATGTCCTAGTGTACTACTTTGGGAATTATGGCTCCACCTGTGAATGAGAACTTAAAACTAAGAGAGAAGAAATTTGTATGGATCTTGCAACTCCATCAGTACATTTTAATAAATTTTGAAATAAAATGTCTAGGGGAAGTCTGTCACCCTGTGGAATACCTAACTAGAAATTTGAATAAAATGATAAAATTTATGCTGTTAAAGTTTTACTGCAAGGAACGTAGGTCCAAAATCAAATTTTGGGGCCAAAATCATCAAAGGGCTGAATTTGGTCTATTTATCTGTATATTCCCTACATTTCTATTCAACCAATACTTTGATAAATAAAATTACAGGCGGAGGCCTAGTTAGCAAATTAATTTGTAGATCTCAGCCCAAATTTTTGTTTTGCAATTGAATGAAAAAGTTAAATTGCCTATTTGTCTTTTCTACTGCCAACAAGACGTTAATCATTAGTGTAATTGCGCATCGATCAAAATAATCCTTTGCTTCAGCCTAACTCCTGATTCCGGGCAAGATTTTTCCACTTCGTAAGTAGATCGTCATTCCACTGCCTTTAGCTATTTTTCCACATTATGTTTTAGAGAATGAGAAAATAGGGTGTCACCCTGCTGGTTTTGACAGTTTCCTATAAGTAGATTAAGTGCATCTGACTGCAAAATTTTGATCGCTTGGAAACCCCAGTTCTTCAAATTCTTATACGTCCAAGTTCTTTAAATAGCTAAATAGATATTTTTATATAAAGATTGGCTATTTCTTATCTGATGCTGCTAGAGCTTCTGTCACAATAATATATTAAAGTGTTCATGAAATAAATAAAACCCCTGAAAGATAAGGTTTTAGAATGACGAATTAATTTTCAGTTTACAACAACAAATAAAGAGAATCTTAACCTGGGGTTTAAAAAGATACCAGGTGTCATTATACTCTTTTAAATCGATTATAATCATTAAAAAGACAATTCTTGCATATCTGAGGAAAAAAAATAGGCTTTGGATCAAGAAATATTGAAATGTATCTGGTGGACGCACAGCAGTCCGGTTGTATTATAACGGAAACCACAGTTTCGGTTTTAATTTAATGAAAAAAAACTCAGAAGAACAACAACACGGGAGAAAGAACAGACCTGCACGACTAGGCAGCCATCGATAACAGAAACGCAGGCACATTATTAGCCCCCCAGAGGAAGACAGCTGACCCAACCTGGAATGGAAATTCAAGAAAGAGAACCAAAGAGATCATCCACTGATAGTAGCCTCGGTATTTGCAACCTTGGTCAGGATAAGTCACATGGAACATCTCTCAGCTCAACTCATACTATACCCAATAGGAGTTAGAATGATTATTCTAAAATTTGATTACCTTATTTTGCTGTCAAATTTGTCGGGCATTGTCTCCAAGGTCATTGGGCTAAGCCTCCCCTGCATGCGATAAGACCTCTGTAAAACGTTTCTTTCCAACCATAAGATTTAGCATCACTGGGAAGGATATTAAGATTCAAAAGAAATGCAAATGAGGTAGAGCATGGAACCACGATAAGTAGCTGAGTTAAAAAATACCTCAAGAATGCTGTTTTTTCAGTTTCTGATTATGTCTATTTTATGAACTAAATGTTCAAAACATAACTAACCCTGGTGGCATACCTGATAGTTAACTGACAGAAAGTTGGCCATTTATACAGATTGCAAATGAAAATGTTCTTTACATACAATTTGTTGGGGCACAAGGTTGTGAGCTTTCCAATATCACTCTGTTATCCCATAAAGTGCAGAGACAGGCAGCTTGAAACACTCAAGGGAAGGTTGATGGCTGCTCAAAAAGCGTCCTGGCTTATTGCATGGTGTGGGAATTTTGTCAGAGATAGAGTATTTTAGAATGATTTAATCGTATGTTAAAAGAGACATTTTACTCTGACGACTACTTAAGAACAGGCATTTACAGATCACATTTCCATTTGGGCCAAGGTTCCTACTTTTCACAATACTCTGTCCTACATCTTATACTGTACACTGAGAAATAGTTCTCTCCTTCGAGGAGAGAATGCTTAGAGACCCAAGGACTGCACCTCCTTTCCTCTTTAAAATGAGACATAGAGACAAGCACATAGACTCTCATACACTCGGATCTATGAGAGTCAGCTGTGGGAATTGATAAATGTCATACGATTCCTGATTAAATAGCTAAGCATTACATGTCGCTGAAGTGGGATCAGCACAAAGAAATGGATGTAAAACTACAGAATGTTTTGAATCTTATAAAGGGAAAATGAGAGATAATTTAAAATGCAGAACACTCCCCAACACTTAAAAAATACCCTAACACTCAGGGAAAAGAAAATATACAAACGAAGTGGACAACAAAATGTCTAAGAATAAAAGCTTAGAAAAAAAGGCAACGTTTCAGAAATTGGTATCAAAAAGGCTAACGTGGTAACCTGTCTCACTATGAGAGGAGGTTGAGTAACCGTGCCACATATGGCATTGAGAGAGGAAATGAGGGAGAATACTCCCAGTTGGGTTTATGTATTTTGTATCATGAAATTCCGAGTATTGATATTGAAAAATTGAATTCTGTTCAAAATCTAGTAGTAGCCTTAGATCCACCTGTATGCCCTGTAGCTGACCAAATCTGTAAATGAGCTTGAGACAAATAGAGAAGGCAGGGTAATGTCTTCATACATATAGACAGGATGATGGGGGGGGCGAAGAAATAATAAGGACCTGTGTAAGCATTTAATTGCCACCCCACTACCATATCTGGAGGGTGCCCTGGTTAAGAAAGGAACAATAACATTTGAACCATAGAAATCAAGTATTTTATAGTTAAACATCATGACGTCAAAACAAGATCAAAGAAACATGACATCGCTGAAGGTAAATTGCTTTTGCCCTGGAAATCCAATCCTCCCAAGAGTTTTAATTAATTTACATGACGTCGATCATTTTGAAATCTTATTCAAGTTTAGGAAGCGAAAGCATCCATAATAATAACCTGTATTTAAACTCTTTGTGAAAAAAGAGTTAGTTAGTTCTGAGGGGTGTTTCTGTGCCACCTTGTCCCCCCCAACTTCGACCGTTTTTTACCTGCTTGTACTCCTGCCTTGTTTGTAAGCTTTCCCTGATCAGATCCAGCTGCCCTTCAAACCCCATAGTCCCAACCTTATAAAATTAGATGCTGGAAATAAGGAAAGGAAGGTTAGGATTTTCATTGTAGATTTTATAAAAAAAGATCGACCTTTCATATGTCTCGTTTTTTGCAATTTGTCTTTTGACTCCATTTTAACTAGTAGGAACATTTGGATTCTATCATCAAATGAGTCCCACCAACGCCTGGGAACGTCCTGATATGGGCAGTGGCGAAGCGAGGTAAAGGGGTCGTCCACAAAATGATGTCACGCTTGAGGGGGGGGGGAGGGGCTCCAGGTAGACAGTTTCAGACAAGGGAGGGAGGGTAATAAGAAGTGACATCACACATTTTATTAAAAAAATAAAAAATATTCAAAATCATGGATTAATTTGAAGTTATTTTGAAATTACTCAGAATTTCCTGAGGGTATTTTTAATTGGGGCTAAAACAACTTTCATGTGTTTTTTTTTCTTTCACTATATTCCTTTCTTCAAAAGGTATTCTGTGGTAGGTTCAGAATATAGTAGCAGCAGAAATTCTCTCACCATTAGAAGCAAACTCCCCCCCTGTCACACCCTTGAAATGTCCAACAAAAGATACGTCGCCCCACCTGGGTGAGTGGTAGAACTGATAGAGGCACTAAATCTGTTTAAAAGTATTTTGTGTTCATAAAGTAAAGATAAGATTTAAAGTAAAATATATAAAAATTCCAAAATACTACTGTTTGCAATTTCTCTTTTATATTAATATTTTATTACTATTGTATATTAATTAGGTTTTCTGTTCTAAACCTTAATCTTATTTCCTACAAAATAAGTAAGCATTTAATCATTGTTATCGTCATGCTCACAAATGTCATTAAAACACATAAAGTTTAAAAATAAAATTTGAAATATGATCTATAACGTAGTGCTTTGTTTCTGAACTGCAAGTATATGTTTATGTAATGTAGTGTGACATGTGACAAGGGGGGGAGGGGGTGTGGTGAAGTGTGACACTTTGTGACAAAGAGGGGAGGGGGGTCAAAAATATTGAAAAAAAGTGTGACATCATTTATGGACAGCCCCTAAGGCGCCCGGGTCAAAATATTATTTCTTCGCCCCTTCCGTGGTCATCAGAGACTTAATTTGTGTAAACTGCTCCCTGAGCGTAGCTATTTTTTCACCCCAACCTCACCGTATTTCACTTTATAAAGTGACATAAACGTATTCACCTTTGGTCACCATGGCCACAGTGGCGTTGCGAGAGTAGACGGTGCTCGGAAAATAATAGATTTCTTTTTATCTCGGTCGGCACCAGTGGCTTAACAAGTGCAAATGGCGCCATGGGTATGGCACAGCAAAGCACCGTTTACGAGTCTTTCAAGGGTCTGACGTAAACTGACGTATAGATGAAAAGATTTCTCTCAATTATTTTTGGATCAGAACCTTTTGTTTTGTTAGCTGTTCGAAATTTGTGTGTTTTATATGTTGTGTGATAGTTTGCGTATTTGTGCGCTTTGATTTGTTTCTTAAGTACTTTAATATTTTTTCATTTTTCCCCACCTTGTACTCCATTTCTCGTTATTATTCATTTTTTTTGTTGTGTATATGTGACCAGTTATATTGCATCTATATCTTTTTTAAAAAATTTTATTATGTTTCGGCATCTTTTCCCCTTGTTTATTCACTTCATTGCTTAATACCATTCATGTGTTCGTATGGATGTGACCAATTTATTGTATCTTTGTTTCTTTTTTTCTCTTCCCCCTTTTCCGTTTGGAATTTGCATTTGTTTCATTTAATTTGAAGCTTCCTTCAACCCTTTTCTCAGTCTTTTACTTACTTATGTAAGCCTTGTGTTGTACTTGTTGGTGAACAAGTAGTTATATCTCAAGAGATTGAAAAAAAAAATGAAAGGATGCATAATCGAAATTTTAATAAACGGCTTTGATCATTACAAATTGAATGCTACTAATGCAAATTCATTAAAAAGTGTTAATTTTAAAGTTTTTTAAGATGGTACTAGTATAATACTGTATGGTATG
Source organism: Araneus ventricosus (assembly GCA_013235015.1). Lineage (NCBI taxonomy): Eukaryota > Metazoa > Arthropoda > Arachnida > Araneae > Araneidae > Araneus > Araneus ventricosus. The sequence continues at coordinate 97,927 of BGPR01004674.1, read as the reverse complement.
GAAATAATACCGTATGGTGGTGAAATTTTAAAATTAAACATTTGTCATAAAATGAAAAAAAATCATACCTTTATCGCATATCTTGAGTGCTAATTATACATTTCTTTTACGATTTATATGCATGAAAGTAGGCGTTTAATGAAGAAAATCTTTAACGGTCGCCTGACGTGCTGATTGTCTGCGAGTATTAAGTGCATCATTATGAATCGAATAAAGTTCATGGAATGTTTCTTCACGTTTCTTTCGACAATGGAAATAAGCTCAATGTTTTTAAATGGAGTCCGTTGCGTCTTTAAATAAGGAAGGTAGAATAACTTCATCATCACTTAAATTAGCGCCGGACAATTTATCTTATATTAATTCATCAACTGTGAATAGTTTCGAGGTCATGATATCTTTATCACAGCTCGTGTACTAGAAAGGAGGACATTTTACACATTTCAGAAAGGTATAAACGAAGCACTTTATCCTTACAATGAGTAGAAATGAATAGGGACTGTGATGAAACGACGAATAAATGAGAGACGTATATACGGTTCTTCAGTTTATTATTTTTACGCTGGCTTATCATATTTTGCTTTTGGCATAAACGCAGTAATGTCTGACTGCATAGAGCCCCTAAAACTGGCTTCCGGGGTATGTATACCCCTTCCCCCCCCCTCCGCTACGCCACTGGATAAAGGAATGAGAAGCTGCCGGATGAGTAGCCGCTTCTCGCTTCTCGGAAGGGTATGGCAATGGTGGCGTTGCATGGTTAACGAGCCCATCGCCGATGATGGGTCGTACCTCTGCCTGAGGTGTCGCCGCATGTGCCGCTTGTAATAGGGAGCATTATGCGTCAGCCACAGAGACCGAATTTGTTATTCGTGGCTGCCGGATCATTCTGTTCATCCTGGGTGCTACGGCAGGTCGGGAGTAATTCTTTTTTGTTTTACACATGTAATGAACTCTCATGCTGACAAAAGGGCGAAATGTGTATCACAACCCCCGATTTAATAATCCGGAGTGGAATCATATAGGTTTAAAAATAATTGTCATATTTGAACAGAACAAGCTATCGATATTTTGTGCAATGGACTTCTTTAGTTAAAAAAGGTCGCCTTTGGCCACCAGCTGCTTTGCAATCCTGTTAAGAGTTTTAAGTGAGCGACGTCAATCAACTTTAAAATTTGAATCTTATTTAGTTTTATGGGAAGCAGAAAGCATCCATTTCTACCAAAAGCCTGCATTTAAATTCTTTAGAAAAAGAGTTAGCTTGAAGCCAAAACTAAAAGCGAAATTCCGTTATTACAACTGAAAAGTAAGAACTAGAAGCCAGATAGAAGAAATGTTTCGGCATTAAAAAGCAAACTTTCCAAATTAAACAAAAATCTAAAAATTCAACAGATTCGACCTGAAATATATGCAGTAAAGCACCGTTTATACGGACTGACGAAAAACGACGTATAGATGAAAAGACGTATATCATCGACATTTTACTAACAACTTCGACTACTACAAATTTAATCCTACCAATGCAAATTCATTTAAAAGTAATAATTTTAAAGTTTTTTTAAGATAGTACTAGTATGATGATACCTGGTATCGAAATCAGTAATTAAATTTTCAAAATTAAACATTTACTATGAAAGTGGGAAAACCATACCTTTATTGCATATTTTGAGTACTAATTATACATATTTTACACGATTTATGTACATGCAGGTAGACATGAAGTTAATGGTTAAGAAAATGTTTAACCTTCGCCTCATGTACTGTATGTCTGAGAGTATTAAAGATTATGAAACGAATTAATTTCATTCGATGCTTTTCCATTATTCTTTTGATAAAATAAATAACGGAGAAACTGGCCGCAGTACACACGATATAGTGCCTAGGGTCTCAAACAAGCCAGCAGGATGGAATAGAGAAGAGATAATGTTCGTTACAGGACACGGGCCTTTCCCTTCATACTTTCAATCTTCGAACACATGACAACTGCTTGTGCGGAGAAAAGGGAGATCCAATGCACTATGCCACAAAATGTCGGTTTTCCAAACTCTAACAGTGTCACTTAAATTACGGTGTTTGAAAAACATTCTCACTAACAACTTCTCAAGAACCCGACTTCGACTCCTAATGCGTTTCATATGTGATGAGACCAATCTCATTGTAGAGGATGATAATTGAGCACTCATCCACCCAGACTGACACACATTTCCGGCTACTTGTGATTTTTTTCCCTCTACGTATTTTTTTCTATCTTGTATCGTTTTCTATGTTGTTCTGTCCAGTGTATGTTTCTTTTTCATTTTCATTTATTCTTGTACCTGTTACTTGTTTTTGTCCCTTCTTAAAAAATAAAATTCGCCTCCATCCATCCAAACCGGAAAGGAGCCAAATGGCTCTAAACACGGGGATGCAGGTGGTGTAATGTAATGATGAAATAAATAAATTATAAGTTTTTCAATGGAGTCCATTGCGTTTTATTAATTAATCCTTTGTGAATAATTTCGAAGTCACGGTATCGTTATCACGGTTCATATACTAGAAAAGAGGACCTTTTCACATGTTAGAACGGGGCAGAAACGATGTATAGCGGAAGCCCTCCGTCGTATAAACGAAGCACTTTATCATTACAAGGAATGCGAATGAATCTGGACTGTGATGAAACGACGTATAAATGAGAAACGTATAAACGGTGCTTTGCTGTACCTTAAAAAAGAACGCCAAACAGATACATTAGAAAATTAGATCAATAAAAACAAAAATATGAAACAAAACCTAAACACTTGAGGCAAGCAACATAAGAAAGTCGAATACACTACGAACAAAAGAGGAAGTGAAGTTTTGGAGTTAATATCCACAGAAAGCAATTTTTTTATCAGAATTTTAACAATGAAAAAAAAAATGGAATTGGAGGATTTGAGGGAACAAATAAATTATTCTGAACTTCATTACGACCATTAAAATATTGTACAAATACTTAAAATTAATTTTAATTAAAAAATTCAAAGAAAAATTGTACGAAAACCAAACAGATATATTACTGGAACGATAATTTTCCTGAAATTCATCCCATATCGTTTCCATGCGATCATATTTTCAGAAGTTATCGCGGTAAAACGCCAAAATCTCGCTTAATGTCAAATAAATTTTCGAGGTGCACATTCCAGCCGTATTTGCATTAAATTTTGTCCCTTTAGGTTAAACATTCTGCCCTGTAGAGAGCCGAAAGACAAATAAACACTCATCCGCTTTTACTATTAGTAGAGGCAAGGAGAAAAGTGGTTTTATCTTACTGGGATCGTTCTGAAGACTTGAGATGTGATGTTATTAAGGTGTTTTCATAATCAGTTTTTTTATTTTCAACTAATCAATTTCAAATCTTGCAAGAATTAATAGGAGCACTATATAAGACATATATAAGAAAATGTTTCACTCCAATATATTTATTTATTTCTGAGTTATGAGTACAAATGTAATTTTTAATATCAATTTATGACTTTTATGGTAAATGTTCCAGCAAATATAAAGACATATATGAAGAAGAATTTTTGCCATTCATACAGAAGTTATTTTGTTATTAAATGTAAATACTTTCTTCTACATCATATATTGGGGTTTTTTTTCCAAAATCAATAGTACCGAGTTATTATGTGTATTCATTTTGAAATTCCTTTCTAAAACGTAAAAATGATTCCCAATTTTTGTTTGAAAGCGGTTAGAGCAACTAATTAAAAAATAGAATGATTTCGAGCGCCTGGAGCATTTATCATAAAGTTTAAACAGATATACCAATAAAGCCGAAATAAAAAAAGGAAAGTAATACAAGCAATCCTATAGTAATTTGAAGTAAACGAAAAGCAGACAACAAGAACAAGGAATCCATTCTAGTTCACTTTTCAAGGGCTAGAAACTATTCGAAATGGATTCAAAAGAATATTTAGGGAATTTTCTGTAGAAGCAGGCCTATTTTAGGCTAAGACAGAGCTTCTCATAGGCCGAACTCCCTAAAAAAAGAAACCAAGTAGCAAATCCACAAGAACAAACATCAAAAGAAGCTAACATCTAACTTCATTTCTTTTTACAATTAAATTCTTTTATTCATTTTAATTTTTTGTATGATATTAAAATTTTTTTTTCTTGTTCCAGTTTTAATTTTGCTTTCTTTTTTAAATAATAATTTTATAAATTTTTTTAAATCATTGATTGTTTGCATATCATAAAGTTTATTAATTGCTATCAAAAATTACCTCTATACTCATAATTCAGAAATGAATTTATATATTGCAGTGAAATTTCGCGTGTTATCTTATATAGTGCTTCTATTAGTGCCTACAAAATTTCAAATGGATTAGTTGAGAATTTTAAAAAAATTGATTTTGCAGGTGCCTTATCGCTTTAATCGGTGAGGATGAGAGGAGTGCTTTCAATATTCTGCCCACTGTAAGATGACATCACTAGATGAATAAAAATAATTTTTAAAAACACACTTTTACGAGCGCACTGAAAAGAAGAATTTCTTTAACATGATACAGGCTTGCTGTCTGTAAATTCCGGCATGCGTGATGCAAAATTCATTCGAAGTGCTCAACATCCCAACCCATGGGCCGCGGCCCACTTGTGGGCCTCCGATAGCGTATGAGTGGGCCGCTGAACGCTAGGCAAGAGTCGAAATCAGAGGAGCTTAAAGATTTGTCACTCGTTTTCTGTTTCATAAACAATATATTTTTAATCTTTCTACGATAAGCTTTACTAATTATTGATATATAAGTGCGTATAATATATATGTTTCGGTTAATGTGGATAATCGGTTATTACGCATAATAACAGCGGTAATTATACATAATAACCAAGTAAGCCGGTTAAAGTGGATAATTTATGAGACCACATTAAGCGGTTACTATGCATAATTACCGATGAAGATTGGTCGATGTAATTAATTACATTGACATGTGATCTCATTGACCAAACTCCGTTGCTAAATGTGATTAATTAAGCAAAATTTGTTATTTATTATTTAATGCAGCTTAAAGTTAAATTTTTTCGAAACCAAATTATTGGTGGGTTGTGTTTGCACTATCTCCTGTTTCAAATATAGAATTTCAACAGCACTCGAGATGCCTGCGCCATCTAAAGTGATTTTTTTAACTTAAAAAACATCCTATGGCTTCTCTAGCTCATTGAATGCAAGAAATATGCGTTTTTTCAATACTCAAGTGAAGCAAGAGAAATTGTACTCGCCATGCCTGAAATGGGCACCGGGGAGATAATTTTAACTTAAAAAACATCCTAAGACTTCGTTAGTAGCGGGAGCCGGAACCTAGTAGCGTCGCTAGCTCATTGAATGTAGAGAATCTGCGTTTTTTAATTATTCAAGTGAAGCAGGAAAAATTGGGCTCACAATGCCCGCGGCATCTAAAGTGGGCACCAGGTAAATTTTGTTAACTTTAAAAAAACATCATATAGCTTCGCTAGCGGGGGAGCCGGAACCTAGTAGCTTCTTTAGCTCATTGAATGTTAGAATATTGAAGAAATTAGTGGAGAACACAGGTATATCAGAGAATGTAAAAATATAAAGCATTTGCCCCTAGTAACTTTGCTACTAGCCGGAAATGTTATTCAGAACATGGAATAGTAAAGAATTAATAGATATACTCAGTTCTATTCCAATTGGGAAGAAATACTCTAGATTTAACAAAAAAAAAATAGAATAATGCGAAAAATCAAAGAAACCACCACGCAAGTGAAGACAGAATTCTAAATGATGAATTCCAAAATATGAACAAGCGGCTTCATAAAATTCCACGCAAACGATTTTTATTAAATTCATAAATCAATAAAAATCGTTCAATTATGTAATCGGAAAAATATAAAATCACTAAATAAATAAAAAATCTATTTCAAAACATTCGATTAAAATTAATTCTTTTTAATTTTAAGTCCATCTTTAGAGGATGTTAGAGTAGCATTCCGTTGAAAATATTCACATTGATCGAACTTCATTGATAATTAGGCATAATAACCGGTTAATGTGGTAAATTGTTATAAATTATCCACTTCAACCATTTAAGGCGCCAGGCATTAAATTTTTTGAAATATGATGGGAAAACATCATGAATGGGTTTAGTTTATTGTCTAAACATAGAATCTACAAAAAACTTTTTTTAAAAAAACTTACTTCATTCCGAGGGGGGGGGGGGCAACCCCTTCATATGAGAATCTCCTTAGATACAGCCACTTTGATACACTCAAAAAATATTGTTAAATCCTACAGAAAATCATGAATTAAAATTTCAAGAATATTGGAGGAAAATTTTCGAGTTAATTTGCTAAAACTGTAAACGTCCAGAACTGAAAAAATTTCTTATCTCTGAGTTAAGGAATTTTCCCAAACTTTATCTCTAATAATTCCTATTCCGAAGCGAAATTTCATAAGGTTGCTATTGTTTCAAAGCTATAAAGTTGTTTCCCTGAGATGCTAACCTTGGCGACCATTTTGGCGACTTGGCTACAAAAGGAATTTTCTAGAAAGACCTCGAACTGTCAACCTATTTCTACCGGCTTCATGAACTTTCTGCAGATTATGTCACTTCCTACGTAATGAAGCTACTTCCTGTTGAAAAGTATAAAAGCAAGCTCTCGAGCCAAGAATAGTGAGTTGGATTTTGATCAGCAAGCAAGCTGGTGAGCTAACAAGAAGCCTTTGAGAGCTGTGTTGAGATTTAATGGTAACCTCTGTTGTAAATTTTTACAAGTGCTGTTTTAATACTTGTGCTACGTTTCTTTGCTTGGAATATTTGTAAAATAAAGAGTTTTATTTTTTAAAATCCTGGTTATTGGATTGCATTCACGTACACCCACAAGAAGATTTTGTCACAGTATATGTATTCTAAAAGGAGTACTATTAGCCCTATGCTAAACCAATTATTTTTCATTTATAGTTGAATTTAACGGTTGAGAAGAGAGTGAAATTAGGTGTGCCATCAGCTGGCACACTGCGCCACAAAGAATTAACCGGCCTACTTGGTTATTATGCATAAAAACCGCATAAAATGTCCGGCTATTATGCATAATAACCTATTTACCACATTGATCGCAACATATATATAAAATTGTATTATATGTGTTTGTATTTTTTTATTTGTATATTTAGTTGGTGGGCCTTAAAATATTTTTTACACAACAGGTGGTCCGCACAACCAACTGTAGGTTGGGCACCGCTGCTCTATAGGACAGACCGCTGGACCTAGATCTAGCAAATTTGTCACGTGTTACTTCTTGAGTAGTGGGCACTCTCTAACAAATAAGATTTCTAAATTTTAATTCGATTTTTGATTAAAAATGAATCAAGATTTTAGCGTTTTTTCTCAATACCTGCGGGGAATATTATTGCATAAAAACTATTTTTGCACCATGCAAAAAATTTAGCTAGCTTTTCAGTGGCGCCAATTTTATTTCCGTGCATTTTTTTGTCTGATTTTAATAATTTGCTAAAAATATTTTTAAGGCTACCAGGGACTTTCAAAATCATTTTTCTAAATTTTCAAATAATCAATCTGAAATTTTGCAGACACTGATAAGAGCACTACATAAAACAACAAACAAAATTTCACTGTAATTTGTTTATTTACTTCTGAGTTCTGGGTATAAATATAATTTTAATAACAATCAATGGCCTTTATGATAAATGTTCGAGACGCTCCAAAATTGCTCAAATCAGTCGAATTTTTTTAATAATTACTCTAGCCCTTTCCAAACAAAAACTGGGAATCTTTTCTATGTTTCAGAAAGGAATTTCAAAATGAAGACCCATATTAACTCGAAATTATGGATTCGGGAAAAAATATGCCTAATATTTGATATGGAAGAAAATATTTAAGGTTATTGACAAAAAAACTTCTATATGAATGCCAAAAATTCTTCTCCATATGTGTTTTTATACTTTTATAAAATATGAACAAAAATTGAAGAGACAGGAACATTTATCATGAAGACCAATAATTGTTATTAAAAATAACTTTTATACCAGTAACTCATAAAATAAATAAATATATTGAGGTGAAATTTTGTGTGTTTTCTTGTATAGTGTTTCGATTAATGCCTGAAAATTTTCAAATTGATTAATTGAATTTTTTTTTTTAAATGATTTTGAAGGTACCAGTTCGCTTTAAGTACAACAATACTTTTCGTTGTTTTAGGTGCTACGAACATACGCTCTGTAACGAATTTAAATGCATTTTTTTATGCATGTTATCTTCACTATATAATGAAAAGTCAGTTATTAAAAAATGTTATAAAGATAGACGAATTAAGCTTAACAATTATCATGCTACGATGTTTCAATCTCCCGTGATTTTATTTTAATTATTTTCTACTATTTAGCCTCTTATTTATAATTCATTATTAGAAACATTACGGGACAGTGAAATCGACTTTTTTTCCCCTCAAAATTTACTTCCAGCTAACGCATCCGATATAAAATCGAAATTTAATTCAATTTAATCGATAAACTGATAATCGAGTTTTAAAAGTATTAAAATAGCGCATTGTGCTCGAGAACACGCAACTGTACAGAACGTCAAACCTTTGCTCATCAGGAGGTGAATGAAAAATCGATTGCAAAACTCCATCTTTACAAACAGGTTGACTAAAAGTGCGTGCAAATCGAAAAACACCGATCGTTCCCGTGAAAATCTATTTACAGTAAAGCACCGTTTATACGTTTTTCATTTATGCGTCGTTCCATCACAGTGCCGATTCATTCGTATACATTGTAATGATAAAGTTTATACGACGCAAGACTTCGGTTATACGTCGTTTTGCCCGCTCCGCTTGAAAGGAGGATTTTGAAATTTCCTCCTTTCAAGTACGTGAATTGTGATAAAGACACCGTGACTTCGTAGTTATTCACAGTTGAGGAATTAATAGAAGACAAATTGTCTGGGGATAATTTAAGTGATGTTGAAGAAATCATTACAACTTCCTTTAAAGCCGCAACTTATTTCTTTTGTCAAAAGAGTGGTGAATGGTGAACATTCAATGAACTTTATTCGATTCATAATGATGTCCTGAATACTCGCAGACAATAAGAACGTCAGACGACGTTTAATGATTTTCTAAATGAAATCCCTACCTGCATGCACGTAAATAGTATAAGATATGTGTAATTAGTACTCAAGATATGCAACAAAGGTATGATTTTTCTCTCGCTTTTAAGATAAATGTTTATTTTTAAAAATTATTATGGTACTTTTCCGTTTCCGCAAATGTCGCCAATTGTGAACCAAACGCGAGCTAAGTCGCCAAGAGAATGGTTGTAAGAAATAAGGCGGAATTCTACATTATTTGGCGATTTTTCGCTAGCGCCCGGCTAACAGAAAAGTACCATTATTATTCATCTCCATACTATGTACAGTATTAAGCTATCACTATCTTAAAAAACTTTAAAATTGATACTTTTTAATGAATTTTCATTCGTAGCATTCAATTTGTAATAATCAAAGTTGTTCAGTAAAATTTCGTTCATACGTCTTTTCAATTTATAGGTCGATTTTACGTCAGTCCCTCGAAAGACGTATAAACGGTGCTTTGCTGCAGTTCACCACCAGAATTATAGATGTGTTTTAAACTTCGAATCAAATCCGTCAATTGGTTGACTGTCTATCGGTTGCGGATGTTTATGGGAATGCGATAACTTATTAACACAACAATCTAGACAAATGAAATTTGTCATTTGGTGCTGATATCACAATCGAAAATATACAACAAATTTTGGAATCAATCTGCCAAATAGAATATGCTCAAATGCAGATACGATTCTTCACACTGTACTACGAAGGTTAACACAAAGCGTGACATGATGGTTGGTATGTATACAAGATGTTTTAAAAAGCCTGTTGACAAAATTAAGCACCAAGAAAGAAAACAAAACACTACGTCTTTTTTACTGAAAGAATGGTTATAAAATGTATTTAAGTTTAAGGCTAAAGAACACAAACATAACCTATACACAGATAAAACTAGCGGGAGTGTTCTCCCCTAAACTTTCTCGTATACTTCCCCCAAAAGGTGCCGTTTCCCCTTCCCCCGCGTGGATAAAAAAATTCGAACCTATTGTTACCCAGAATCCAATGACTATCAGAAGGTTTTTCATTATAGTGATTGAAAAATATCTAGGCAAAGAATGAAATTCAAAGAGATGCGTAACGATTTTCCTCTGTTACCGGCTCAAGGACAAACTGACGTAATTCGCTACTCCGTAATGAAATTCCTCTCCGTTCTTCCAGTACGCATGCGCGTCTCTTCAAAAGTAAATTCTACGGACCGACAGACAGTCAACCCTTTGACGGATTTGGCCCAAAATTTGATATGGACCTACATTCGTGACGATAAAACTGTGTACCAAATTTTATCCATCTAGCTATTCAAGTTTTTGAGTTATAGTGTTCGCATGACCGCGGACAGACAGACAGACTTCCCTTGGACGGATTTTGTCCAAAATTTGATAGAAACCTACAAATTATGAGTAAAGATCACATACCAAATTTCATCCCTGTATCTCTAATAGTTTTCGAGTTATCGTGTTCACAGACAGACATAATTCCAAAATTGTGTTTTTCGGACTCAGGGAAGTCTAAAACGTGGAGATTCGTCCAAATCTCGAGTTCGAATATTTTGACGATTACAATACTTTCTCTTTGTATACTTCGTATACGAGAAAGTAAAAACAATTTACAATTTCCAGAAATGTACAGGATCGAGAATGAAAAATATCAATAACAAATAAATAATAAAATAAACTTAAACACTATCAAAACAACAACCTATACATAAAAGCGGCTCTATCTGTTTAAGATCTTTCACGATATCAGTCTAATTTTTAAAAAAAGTGTTCAGTGAATGAAAGCTATTTTTTCACTATTCAGTCCGAAACATATTCAAATCACACTTGAACAATTAGTTGCTGCCACTAGAACCGTTAGTTTTTGCCACCGCTATGAATCACACTTGAACAATTAATTGTTGCCACTAGAACCAATAGTTGTTGCCATTATGAATCACGCTCGAACATTTAGTTGTTGCCACTAGAACTATTAGTTGTCGCCACTTTGAATCTCGTTTGAGCAGGAATTCATATTCATGAATACGTTTGATTAATTATTTAATCCTTTCCCTTGAAAGTTGGCTATTCGCTACATTCTTAAACCATTGATCTTGAAGTTGTATGAGAGGAGGCTTCCTATACCATGACAGAGTAAATATGCATGACGTAGCATAGTGCAATGGCGAACCCATTTCGCCACAACTACAAAATGGTGAAGGTGCCACCTTGAAACGATGCAAGTATATTGGAAATGGACCGTGGTTGGTGAAAAATAAAATTTCCTCTCTATTCCAGTGAGGTGGCTTCAAAGGAACTTTTGTAGCTATTACATAAGACGATCTACCCCTATCACCATCGGTTCAAATGTTCTGCCACTTAGTCAACAAATCCTTCTGGTCATCTGACCGTGGTTCTAAATAGCTACCTGTTGCTTCAGAACGGGACGTTAATGCAACTAAACTCAACAAAAACTCTTCCTCAAACGAATCCTTTGCGGTGATTCGTATAAGCAATCATTCCGACTTTCATCTTCTCCAATCAATTTTGAATAATTTAATGATTCATCCAATCTAAATCATGCAGAAGTTCGCTATAACCGAAGGTTCACTATATCCGATTTTTCAGATACTGGCTACAGACGATTCCTGTGTTGAGAAAATTGATCACACTAATTGCAATTTGTTATGATCTGTAATAAATTAAAATAAATCTTTGTTCTTAAGAAATCAAACAGTGAAATTAATTGTACTCACATTTCTTCCTCTAAATTATGAAAATAATTTATGATTTTCCGTTAAAGGTCTGAAACTAAATTGGAAATTTTGGTTCATTCCATAAACTTCCTTGATTTCGAAGATTCTAACAAGCATTTTAAAATACATAAATGACACAAAATTTCGGCGGAGACCACTTGTAAAGAACGTTATAATCCTGGGATCTCTATATCTCGGGTTCGTTATACCGGGGTTTGACCATAAAATTAAACCCCGGTATAACGAACTAGAAACAGTTGTGTCGGACACGGGTAGGTCTGAAACATGTCGATTCGTCAAATGTTTTCATCGTTGCAATGCTTCCTCTTTTAGTCCAGTCGAACTGTACTTTAACGTGGAAAAAGTACATGGCAGCAATCTTTAAGCTGTTGGGTCGGCCACACAGAACATGGCACGATATTTTGTTAAAAGAAGCGAGACAAAATGATAACTTCGAACTTCATTTTCTTCACTTTTTTTTTGAAAATCGACTACTACAAAGCCATTTGAAATTGTAGAACACTTTTTAGAGTAGGAATTTTTTCTTTCTTTTTTTTCGCTCCGCGAATTCGGACAGATAAAAAAGGCATTTTCCGACGACGTTCTTTTTTTCGAAACAGTTGAATTTTTCAAAAAGTAAGGCAAATATCATTCTGAAATTTTAACCATACCCTATTATACAATGCCTACTTACGAAAAATTTCAAAAATTTTACTCTAATTTTTTAAAATTAAAAATACTTTTCAAAAATTTACGCTTTTTTTTATTTTCTCTTGCCCTAACTAAGCTAGCTTAACTTTCGATGACTCATTTTTTAGATATTTTACTACCTATAACTCTTTAATTTAAACTTTTCTTAATAGCGTTTTATTTTAAACAAAAAAAACCGATCGCTCGAACTCCCCCCCCGCATATTTACAAACCCTACCCTGATAGAACTGAGGTAGAAATCAGCCAATATATTCTACGACGCAGTGACGTCATGTTCAGCTCGTAACGTAGCGTAGGCAATCATTAAAAAACAAGAGTCGACTAAATAAAATTGAGACGTAGGTTACATGTAGATCAAAATTGCGAGTCCAAGCAACGGAACAACAATTCAAAGTCTCGCATTCAATGGTCTTGTTTTGTTATAATCCTCAGAGAGCAAAGAATGACGTCATCGACTCTGGAGAAGGAGCCAACATATGTGCCCGATTTCTGCCTCGTTCTATCAGGTAGGGTTTGTAAAATATGGGGGCCGCAAATATACGTAAGCACCCAAGGGGGCAGGGGGCCTATGATTTGCTTATTTGCTGACAAGGGGGGAGGGGAGTATGAGTGAAGTCTTACGAAGACATTAAAATCACTTATTTCCGAAATCTCTTGTAATTGCACAAATAATTTAATTTTTTTAAAAATTAAATTTAAAAAAAAGTTAAATTTGGAAAAGAAAATTAAACTTGATTTTTTGTAAGTTTAAACTTGAAATTGTAAGGAAATTAACTTACATTTTTTTTTTTTTCATTTTGCCGATTAGAGTTTTTTATTTGAATTAGTCCCAAAATTTTTAAAATTAGATTATGACTGTTATAATGTCTGTAAAAAAAAAGAAGGGGGCGTTATGGTTTGCTACGTAATTATAAGAGGGGGTTTATGATTTGCTTTTTTTGCTGACAAGGAGAGGGGGCCTATTCAAACCTGCTTACGTATATTTAAACGACCCCTATGCCCCCCCCCTCCCTTATCCGATCCAATCTCGGGGTACAAAATACAGTGCCACGTATCGTGTGGTCGACCCAACAACTTAAAACAATAAAATTGCCGTTATGTATTTTTACCATATTTTGATACTTTTCACGACAATTCGAAGGGACTGTTTCTCAACTTAGCATGCGAGAAAGTTAAAAAATGCGCTTTCGCCTCCTACTCCCTCAAAACAAACATTTCTCCCGAGGATGCTCGTGAGCATCCGAGGAAGGCCCGACCACCTGTGCTCCGATTCAATCAATACGACAGTCTCCCCCCCCCAGTCCATTCAGAAAGAGCGCTACCATGCGCATGCGCACATCGCCTCTCAGACGGTCGGTCGGGCCGCTGCCCTTCGTGATTTCGCAATAAGAAATGAGATCTTCCGTTTGACTCTCAACTTGAGGTTGCAACCCAGTGGCGGCAATTGGGTTGCAAAAATGTGAAGGGAGGGACTAAATTTATAGACACCCGGAATATAGAGGGTAGACGACAAAATTTAAAAATTTAGTTGCAAAATTGGCTAGCTTTCTCGGACACTATTGTCTTTTATAAATCCTAATTTTAGGTAGTTCAAACGAAATAAAAATGTAATGTCCCTTTTCAGCCTCTGGTGCAACCAGCAACTAACATATTTTAGTTCAGCTTAGTTCAGTTACATTAACGCTCCGTTTCGAACCAACACGAGGGCTTGAGATGGACCTCGTCATTTTGAACCTAGGTCAGATGACGAGGACGACACCTGAGTTGGCACCTCCCTCTCAGAACTTCCGCACCACACCAACGGGAGGCGCCCCCTTGGTAGCTCGGAGGGTGCCAAAACGGTATTCTAGTCATCACCAAGCATTCTTTTATGGCCTTATCTCACTACGAGATATTTCGCAGTATTAGTAGGGCACTCAAGATTCTCGATTCTTGGAACCGGTTTTATTAGCCCGGAAAAAGACGTCGGATCTTTTTCCTTTTGCTAAAAGAAGAAAGAGACGTCGGATCTTTTTCGTTTTGCTTAAAGGAGAAAGAGACGTCGGATCTTTTCCCTTTTGCTAAAAGGAGAAAGAGACGTCGGATCCTTTTCCTTTTGCTAAAAGGCTCCCGCCGAAGACCGCGGTCACGAATAACTGAACCAATCAGGTTCGACTTGCCAACGACGTCACTGACAACTTAGGCACGATTTTCGTAAGGTTGGCTACACAGAAGCCATTTCATAACGTGTTAAAGCCATCACCACGGATGCTGGAAAGGTCTGCGGAAAAAGAGTCGGCTTAATTGATTTAATTCAAGAAAGAAATTTAAGACATACAAGAAACTATTGTATGAAAATATATTGTCAGACATATTGTCAGAAGAATAAAATATTAAATAATCTGCAATGTGTTTCTGTCTTGATAAAGTTTGCTCCGTTCATTTGTTTTACTTTCTTTACAGAGGCAAATAGAATTAAGAATGGTTTTGTTAATGCATTGAGTGGAAAAGTAATAAATAAAATTTTTAAAAGTTCTTAATTTTGAAAAAAAAATCTTACTTCTAAACTTATTTAGATCTATTGCAAACTGTGGTAATGATAAATGTTTATAAAATTGGTAACCTTCTGACTTATTTATGTTATGTCAATGTTGTTTAAAATAACTAAAAGCTACCACAGTTTATTTAATCGCATTTGCATGCAGAAACGGATCTTCGAAGGAATTATTCTATAAACAGTGTCTCGTAAGACGCCTACCTATTCGCTTAAGAATGATATGACAATGCATAAGGGGAAAATGAATTATTTAAAAATTTTATTTGCCAAGTGCTTATTTATATGAGTATATTTGAATAAAAGAAATGGGTACATTTTATTCAAAAGCAAGAATTCAATTCTTGAATTTCAACTTAACTGTCTTCATTTGGAACGACGTGTGCTTATTTTTAAGCAATTTAAAAAATCCATTTAACCCATTACAGAAATAATTCAGATCCAGGTGTAATTACTTTTTTGCATATCTCATCTTCTTTTTCTAAACTTTAAAGCTATCAATCATGTAAGATATGAAGAAAAAACTTTTATATATTATTTTTACGATATTCCAATTGGTAACATTGATCACTTCCGATAACTAGACGCATATGACATATAATAAAAAAATTGTGAGAATTAATATTTTCACTCAAAAATACAAGATGTTACACTTTATTATTTTGTATAAATACGTCACTATTATTTATACGTCACTAATATTTTATCAAACTGATCAACATGTACTACAGTGATGAGCAGTAAATGAAAAGAACATGTAACAAAATAAAGAAGAGAGGAGAAGAAAAAGATTTATGAAGCTACGTGATGCTAATTTGAAAATTCGATAAACGAAAATTCATTTCCATAAGTGATTTTTATTTCATTTATATATAACACTCCTGATATAATTATTTACTATTCGCATTTGAACATTACTACTAGTATTGCATTAATATTTTTATTAGTAATAAGAAAAGCACACTATAGAGAAAACTCCAGTTACAGTGGCCAGCCACAAAATGAACAACAGACACAATGAAAAAAAACTGTAAGCGGTGAATCTTAAAGATATTAAAAAGCATCTTAAAAACAATGTTAAAACTTTTGCAATGTGAAACATTTTTTTTTTTTTTGGGGGGGGGGGGCAGATGGTAAAGAAGAGGCGTCCACCCCCCACACACTCAAGGACACATCCTACTGTCTTCCTAATATTTCGCGTTCTGCGCACCATAATTAAGACCGCAAATACTACCACGCATTAACATTTTAATACAGAAAAGCACGGTTTATACGTCTTTCAAGGGAGAGACGTAAAACAACGTATAAATGAAAAGACGTATCATCGATATTTCACGAAATCACTCCGATTATTAGAAATATAACGCTACTCATGAGAATTCATTTAAAGGCATTCATTTTGAAGTTTTTATATAATAATACTACATAGAATGGACATTAATACTTAAATTTTTTCAATTAAACATTTATCGTAAAAGTGAGCAAAATCATACCTTTCTTGCATTTCCTGAGTGCTAATCATACATATACGATTCATATTTATTTATTTATTTATTTTAAAGAAAAACACACTACAGAGAAAACTCCATTTACAGAGTGCTGACAAACACACAAAGAACAAAAGTCACAATGAGTAAATCAAATATATATATATATATATATATATATATATATATATATATATATATATATATATATATATATGCCTTAGAAAGCAAAACAGTTATAATTGATAAAAATTAACGAAAATTAGATTAAATATTAAAATAATAACAATTAATTAAAATTCTTTTGCATTATTGATCTTTTTTGATATTTGAGCTAAAATGGCGTGTGGTCTCTGAAGAAGAATCGCCATTTTGGCTCTTTTCCATTTTTCCTCCATTTTGCTTTCATTCCAATTGTATTTTTCGTTCTAATTTGCTTTTTTTGTGTTTTATATTAAGGTTTTATTATTGCTTACTTTTTATACTTTAATTTTTGAAGTTCTAATTTAGAAAGCAAAAAGTAGACCACAGAAAATACATAAAATCATAAAACTTACGCAAACGTATATATAATTAAAAACGTAAACACATAATCGCAAAACTTTGAGACACACTATGACACCAAAAGCCGTATTTTTTTAAATTTAAAGTTCATTTCCAAAAAACAAGGGTCAAAAAGTCAAAACACGCAAACATCGAGTCTAATAAAAAACACACCGGGAGTTTAAAAGTTTAAAAACGTAAATACACACTTGAGATTTTTTAAAAAAATGCAACACTTAAGATAAAAAAATAAATCAAACACGGCGCCAAAAAACGGGTCGAATACATAAGAACACGGAAAATCAAATAGCGTAAAAATCTAAAATGTTGTAGAAAGGCAAAATAAAACGTATCGTTTATTTAAAAGATGCAAAAATTTCGACTTAAAGGCACCTAGAGACATATTAAAAATGTCGAGTTCATCAGAGAACGTGTTAAAAATTTTATAAAACCTATATAACGAGACCCTGTTAATATAATTAAATTTTGAATCTAAATTTGGAAAGGATCTCTGGTTTCTTAAGAATCTGACGGGCACAGCGAAATCTATTGAGATCATTATATCATTACCATCAATTGAACCATTAATAACTTTGTAAAAGGAAAGAACGCGAGAAACATCTCGTCGGGTGGATAAACTAGGCATATGCATTCAGGTAGGCGTTTAATTAAGAAAATCTTTAACTGTCGTCTGACGTCGGTTAGAGATTTCAGTGAGAATTAAAAACTTTATTATGAATCGAATTACTGAATGCTTTTTCTCTATTCTTTTGACGAAAGAAATAAGCTCAAAGTTTTTTAATCGAGTCCATCGCGTCTTTAAAGGAAGGTGGAATAACTTTTTAATCGTGGCTTAATTTAGCAATTTATCCTCTATTAATTAATCAATAGGGAATAATTTCGAAGTCACGGTGTCTTTATAACAGTTCGCATACTAGAAAGGAGGAAATTTCCACATTTTTGAACAGAGGAAAACGACGTATAACCGAAGATTTGCGTCGTATAGATGAAATATTTTATCATCATAATGAATACTAATGAATGGGGACTGTGATGAAACGACGTATAAATGAGAAACGTATAAGCGGTGCTTTACTGTAACTTTTTTGTTCAATAGAAGAAAAGTTTCTTTTGCTCAAAAAATTGTTAAAAGTGGTCTATTCAATGATATCAAAATTGCACCATTAGCATTAAACGGTGATTTTGTAATGAATCTTCATAAACAGGGCAAGACCTTGCGCTCATCCTGTACTTGGAAGGGTAAGGATGCGCACCTCCGAGCGATTTTTAATTAGAATTTCAGTTAATAAAAATTAATAAAAAGTTTGGCGCTTTTCTTTGATGACTTCCGGAAATATTATCGCTCAAATATGTTTGTGTGTCATCTTAAAATTTTAAAAAAAATTATTTTTTTAATTAAAATAATTTAGCTGTCCTCTAATTTTTTCGCTATGCTACGAAACTCAGAGAGCGTCCCATTGTCTAAGTAAGTTTAGCTTAGTTCTACTAACGTCCCGTTCTGAAGCAGCTCGAGGGCTATTTTGGGACGGATATCGTTATGTTTAGTCGCGGTCAGTCGACGGGGACGTCGCCTGAGCTATCACCCTCTCTCCAAGCTTCCGCACCACACCAGCTTCCCCTACGTCCTGTTGCCAGGTGTTTCGCCCGATTGGGTGGGTCGGGGCGGAGTGGATGCTTTGCGCCGCGCCAGCGGGAGGGTGTTTGGTCATTACGCATGGTTTCGCGTGCAGCAGGCCCCATACACGACGGATCTCCGGTGGAATCGTGTTTCGAGCCTGGAGCCCTCCGACCAGAAGCCGAGACTTTGCCACTCAGCCACCGCGACCCCTTTGTGCAGGTAAACTATAATAAAAAGTCGAGAGGAGAATCCTTCCGTTGGAAGAGTTTTCTTTTATTTCTTTTTACGCGAAGAAAAGAGCAAAATGTTACAACTTTGCATATAAAAAAGTAATATAGAAAGAGATGCGTTTTACTGACTTAACTAATCGATACCACATTACTACATTTGAAAGACGCGGTTTTACGATAGCAACTTTCAGTAAATCTGGTCCAATACTGGTTACGTTAATTCGCGTCCAAACTTTCCATTTTTTTTCTTCTTTCAAGGAAAAAATATTTCTCCTTCTCCTATTCGAAGTATAGAAAGAGAAAGTAATAAATAATTGTCATAAAATCGACCTGGGATCTTGATCACTCTTTACCTCTCTCGCTGAATCCGTGAAAACAATTGTTGGAGTTCGTCTGACGGTACAGTAACTCAAAAACGCCAACTCTGATCTATGCACATGAAGTTTGGTATGTGGCCATTACAAAAAAAAAAAAAAAAAACTGCTGAAAGTGCGTGGTGACCTAGTCGTAAAGTCTCGCCCTCGGGAACGGAGGGTTCCAGGTTCGAAACCCGATTGCATTGAAGATTCACCGTGTATGTGGGCCTGTTGCACGTTAAATCATACTTAGTTGCCAATCGCCCTCCCTCTGGTGTGGTGCGGAAGCTTGAAGAGTGTACCAGCTCGGGCATCGTCCTCGTTATCAGACCGCGTTTCAAAATGAAGAGGTCTGTCCCAAAAGACCCCCCGTGTTGCTTTGAAACAGGACCTTGATGTAACTAAACTAAAGAAAAAAAAGTAGATTTTGTTAAAATCGAGGCGGGTGCCACCTTCGGAATGTCTGTCCGCCCGTGGGCGTGTGGGTAAATTATTATATTACTAGCTGATCCGGCTGAGAGCGTCTACACTCCGTTATATACTCGCCATGCATTTTCAGCCTAGTTTGCGCATTCTGGTCCTTGACGCTTCAGCTCGCCAAAAATATAGCGAGCTTTATTAACTATCGTCAGGAAAGAATTTGTGAGCCATGGTGACGATTCAGCGCTCCAAGAATAAAAAGGTGCCAAGTGGTGTGTGTATAACGGAAAAGTGCCCAATATGCAATGGTGACAGTAATAAGTTCCGTGGTGTCAACCTCAATTTGTGAATATAACGAGGTTTCCCCTTCGTTGATCTGAACGTTCTATGGCTCGCCTAAGCCCGTCTGCTTCATTTCTAACTGATCTCTTTAGAAAAATTTCACCCAAAGTTTAATTATATTGTAAGAAATATTGTGAATTCAACGTCGTAAACTTTTATTTTCGAGGAAACGTTGTTTTACACCAGATCGAGTATAGTAGTAGGCTATACTTATGAAGTTAAGCCTAACGTGGCTACCGGTTTTGTTTTGTAAACATACAGAAGAGAAATTAACCTTTTGCCTGTGCCACGTACGTTAGCGTTTTATATATAGAGATCTTTAATATATAATAATTTACTTAATAGTTGTTATTATTATATTTCATATTACTAATAAAAATATAATGATAATAAATAATAAGTAAATTAATAATATTACTTATTAGTAATTAATTATTAACATTTTTATTTCGAAATAGAAATAGAAATAATTATATTACTAAATAAAAATATATTAGGAAATTATTTCAACATCTGAATATAAAAATATCTAATTTATGATCTAATTTATGATTTCCCTGGAGGTAAAGCTGAAAAAAATACTGTCCGCAAGCCGGAAGATTCCTTTTGTCCGGAGATATAAGGAAAAGAGCATCTAACATCCTCCGCCTCTTCCTCCTCAAATTCCATGAGGATTAGAACTAAGAGGATGCAAGATTGTGGGAGTGATTGTAGGACTGATGAGTGTTTTCTTAAAAGCAGTCGAAGCTTTTTGAACCCCCGCACGTCTTTTCAACTTCTAAGCTAATGCAGTTATCGAAAAACTTTCGATATAAAAGATTTTACGAGGCGACATTTTGCCCAATCTTAATTGTCTTCAATTGTTAGGGAGTCACGGGGAAAGGAAAATTCCATCCCACACACACATCATTTCTACCCTCTTTAAGCTGGATGGCCCATCTACGAACTCTTGTGGTTTTAGGGTCACGATCGGTGAAGATCTTTAGAAATGAAATTTAACACGTTGACGTAAATGACGTCTATAGACGTCCAATGCTTGCCGTCCAATACTCTTAGTATTATAAATATATATATTTAAAATAATGTGGTAAAAAACCTTCACCGAGTCCTCCAGCCTTAACCACTCGACCGATTTCGACATTTTTTTTTTCATATGAACGCTCACGACGTCTAGATATGTCGTCAAATGTCGCCTGCCCCACACCACCCCCCAATTTCGAACGAAATCGAAAAAACACTTTCCCTCTGTACATTGGCTATGGGGAAAAACCTAGTAGAAATCCCCAGCCCCAACGACCTAACCTATTCGGACAGTTTTTATTGTATTTGAAAACTTATGACGTCTAGATTTGCAATGAAGGGTCGCCTGTCCCCCATCACCCCCATTTTCGAACGAAATCGAAAAACATATAGAGAATGTATGGTGGAGAAAAGTTTTACGATTTCATTCGAAAATGGCGATGGTGGGGAGCAGACAAACTTTTATTGCAAATCTAGACGCCATAAGCTTCCATATAAAATAAAATTGTCGAAATCGGTCTGGTGGTTGAGGCTGGAGGATTACTACAAGGTTTACCCATATGGTAAAACCTTCAGACAGTTCGCCAGCCCCAAACACTCGACGGATTTCGATAATTTTTATTTCATATCAAAGCTTATGACGTCTAGATATGACATCAAAAGTCGCCTGCCTCCTACCCCCGGCCCCCATTTTCGAACCAAAAACCCCCCCCCCCCAAAAAAAAATACTTTCTCACTGTACATTCTCTATGGCAAAAACCCTTTAGACAGTTCGCCAGCAACAACCACCCGACGGATTTGGACAATTTTTATTTTATATGGAAGCTTATGCCGTCTAAATTTGCGACGATCTCCACCGTTCATTGTCTATATGTTTTTTCGATATAGTTCGAAGATGGAAGGTGGTCGGGGGCAGGCGACCCTTGATGACATATTTAGACCTCATAAGCTTTTATATGAAATAAAAATTGTCGAAATCGGTCTGGTGGATTTCTACAAGGTTTACCCATAGACTATGAACAGAGGAGAAATGCCGATTTCTTTCGAAAATTGAGGGGGGGGGGCCGACGACCTTCAATGCAAATCTAGACATCATAAGCTTTTATATAAAATAAAAATTATCGAAATCCATCGAGTGGTTGGGGCTGGCGAACTGTCTGAAGGTTTTAACATATTCCCCAGTAGCGCAACAATATTGTAAAATATTTTGGGCAATATTGAACAATATTGAGAATATCGAGGAATACCGAATGCTATATCTAAATTTTTAAGAGTTTTGTAAACGTAAAATTTTGGCACAAATATAATAGTTTTAGTTTAATAATTCATATTAATTTTTTATTTCAAAACAATCAATGGAATAAGTTTTCACAAAAAAGCCGAATACTAGATAACACTTTGTAAACAATATTGAAAATTCTATATTCCCACAACATCGATCAATGTAGTGGCGACAATGTTGAAAGTTCTGCATTTAACAACATGAAACAACGTTTTATTATTCCGGGTGTTTTTTATCCTTAGTGACTATACGACCTGAATATGCTTGAATATATCTGGTTTTGATGCTTTGTCTGTGTTTCAAAAAAAAAAATCCTATTTTTAATAAAATTTTCTATAGATCGTCCTTCTCTTTATTAATTCAATAAGACAATGATAAATTGGAAAAAAACCAGCTATGTATTTTTATAAAAAATATTACTTTTGAAAAATTATCCATCCCAACTTTTACGAAATATAGAACATGCCAAAATCCTGTCCTGTTCTAGCAAATTATCAGTTGAGCAACTTGCACTTGAAAGAAAACTATATATCACCTTTTAGTTAATGTTGAATTTTAATGTTTATAAACAAAATTAAACCCTTAAAACAGTCAGTGTTTGTTGTAAAATAATAAATTTCTTCGTGTCCCATATTTTTCGCAGCAATTACTTTTGAACCCTAATTTCACACTTTATTCCGCTAGCAAAACTTAGTTACTAGCAAAAATCGCTCTCTCTTTGACTTCAAATCATATTCTCAACACAAAATTTAAAAAAGTTAATTAAATCAAGAAGACAATTGAAAATAATATGTGTAGACGCACTATACTTCGCATCAAGCCAATCTGTTTTAGCGCAATCCATCGTCAGTGTTCAAGGTCTCGACGGTTGAGTAGCTAAGGCGGCAGGTTTGATAAGCAACACAGAGCGGTAAGTTGTCTGGGGTTCGATTCCAAGGTTCGTATGAGTAACAAATGTCGTATTATAAAATCATCAAGAAGAAAATTTAAAAAAAATCTCTAATAAGTAATTAGGCTTAATATTAGGAATATTTATGATTTTGGGGATAGTACATTAGTGAAACTAGGATGAACTATATTGTATAATATTGTTCAATATTTGTCAACATTGAAACCCAATATTGAGCAATATTTATTTATTTAAAGAAAAGCACACTACAGAGAAGACTCCATTTACAGAGTGCTGACAAACACACAAAGAACAAAAGTCACAATGAGCAAATAAATAAAATATGCCTTAGAAAGCAAAAAGTAGAACACAGAGAATACATGAAATCATAAAACTTATGCAAACGTATATATAATTAAAAACGAAAACACATAATCGCAAAATTTTAAGACACGCTATGACACCAAAAGCAGTATTATTATTTTTTTTAAATTTAAAGTTCATTTCCAAAAAGCAAGGGTCAAAAAGTCAAAACACGCAAACACCGAGTCTAATAAAAAACACACCAGGAGTTTAAAAACGTAAATACACACTTGAGATTTAAAAACAAAATGCAATATGGGAAAGTCTTACATTTTACACTGTTACAATATTGTAACACAATATTCTACAATATTGATTTTTCGAATTGATTGACAATATTGAACAATATAGTGTGCTACTTGGGATATTTTAAATATACAGATCCCAACAATTCCATCACAATGATGTGTCAAAAATATTGTAAAATGTCTATTGTAGGTGATGGAAACTGTTTATTTAGGGCGATATCATTCAGTATTTATGGATCTGAAGACTTTCATGGGGTTTATTGAGAGATTTTACAATTGTAAAGGAATCCACTTTTGTCGTCTACAAAGAATATGAAATCTACTATGGTTTTATGGTCTGTTCCACTGATCTTCATGCAGTACTTAAAACTGAAAAAAGTAGTGGCTGAGAGCCTCGAAGCAGCGAAGTGGCAGGGAAAATGCTGAGCAATGTGTATGCTGGCCGCGAACCCGCCCGGCTAGTAAACTATTAAAATGTATATCGGTGTTAAATCTATTTCCTTTGAAAGTCTTTGTTGTTCTGGCAAGAACGAATGTTGAAACATTTATCATGAAGATATCTTTTCACCTATCTTTCAAGCTGTCTTACAAATTGTTCTCAAAATTGAACTTTGTGTCTCTAAATTATTGTTACGCTAATATAAGTATTTATTCTTGCATTTTTTAGATTTTGTTTTGCAGAAAAATTTAAATGAATTCAAATTAACTGAATTAATGTGAAAAAGAAAGTTATATTGATTTCTAAAAATATACATATTTATTTTTGTTAAATTATTCCTAAAAAATGATCGTTTTAGTCTGCACAGCTAGCGAGACGTTCATAGCCGTCTTTTGTATAACAGCGAAATCGAGATTTTGAAAACAAATGACGGCTATAGACGTCCGCCATTTTTTAGAAAAAAAATTGTTAGAGAAAATAATAATTTCATTCTGTAAGTTTGAAATCTTCGTGGAACTCTCCAAGAATCAACTCATTAACGAAAAAAAGTAGCTTTTGTCGTCCATCACCGAATTCAGAGTGAGCGCCAACGTGTTAACATGCATTTTCGACACTGTAGGTGTGCATTTCGACACATCATCATCGACACTGTAGGTGTGCATCAAAGTTTGTACTGATTCCGTCCATTCGTCGACGGTCTGCCTGTCTATATCGTAGCGTGTAGGCGAACATAGGACATTTCATTTCACAGGAATCGTAGCGCACTCAAGGCAGTGGCGCGGCGACCGCGGGTGGCGCAGGGGGCACTGATGCCGCGCGCGCCAGTTTTAGGAGGCGCAACGAAGGAAAAGCATTAATTTTTAAATTAAAATACGCTAAGGGGCCATAAAAATGGATCTATACCCCTGGCGCCATTTGTGCTTGGTAAGCCACTGATAACGACTGTGATATAATCGAGTCATATTATTTTCCGGGGCAACTGACTCTCGCTACGCCACTGGCACTGGTGACAAAACATCAATGCATTTATGTCACTTGTTACCGTACATTGTTTAGGTATACTAACGGTCCGTTTTCAAGCAGCACGAGGGCTATTTTGCGACGGACCTCGTCATTTTGAACCGCGGACACATGACGAGGATCACACCTGAGCTGGCACCACCCTCTCCAAACTACTGCGCCACACCAACGGGAGGACGTTTGGCCCCCTACGTATGATTTCAGGTGCAACAGGCTCCATACACGTCGGATCTTTTTAACTTTTAAACTCCTGGTGCGTTTTTATTAGACTCGGTGCTTGCGTGTTTTGACCCTTGCCTTTTGGAAATGAACTTTTAATTTTTAATTTTTTTTTTAAATATGACTTTTGGTGTCATGGTGTGTTTTAAAGTTTTTGCGATTATGTGTTTTCGTTTTTAATTATATTTACGTTTGCATAAGTTTTATGATTTTATGTATTCTCTGTGGTCTACTTTTTGCTTTCTAAGGCATATTTTTTTTATTATTATCTACTCGTTGTGACTTTTGTTCTTTGTGTGTTTGTTCGCACTCTGTAAATGGAGTTTTCTCTGTAGTGTGCTTTTCTTTAAATAAATAAATATCTTCAGTGGAATTGAGTTTCGAACGTGGAACCCTCCGGCCCCGGCGTCTCCGATTTAGTACAAAAGGATACCTTGTACACATTAATACGAAGAAATGAATGTTTAAAGTGCACATTTGTTTGTTCTCGATTTCCGAGACTGTGACGTCTCTAAACGGGTTAAAACCGGAAAAAGCAATTTG
Source organism: Araneus ventricosus (assembly GCA_013235015.1). Classification (NCBI taxonomy): domain Eukaryota; kingdom Metazoa; phylum Arthropoda; class Arachnida; order Araneae; family Araneidae; genus Araneus; species Araneus ventricosus. The sequence goes on along the minus strand of BGPR01004674.1, from coordinate 71,802 downwards.
TTATCACAATATACCATTATTTTCGGTGTTCAAAGTGCTCTCCGTCATCTACAATGCAGATTTGAGTCCCTATTTAAATTTCACTTTGCACACGTTTTAGCATATAGTTGGTGCGCAAACACAAGCAACAGTAATACGTCCTGCAATGTTGGCGGAAAGGTCCATACACCTGCCGTTTGAGTTATTTCCACGAGAAAATGTATAATGGAGTAATTTTTTGCCCGAAAAATAACATTTTCTCCTTTTATTCGTGTCATATGACGTCAAAATTTCCGAAATTGCGAGCAAACAAATGCGCATTTTACACGTTTCGCTCTTATCAATATTGCACTCAAGGTGTCTTTTTGTGCTAAATCGAAGACGCTCTACAATTTTGTAATTGACTTTTCCCCCGTATCTTGTACCGTTTTCGAGATAGGACCACTAATTCCAAAATTTGTCGATAGATGGCGTTGTAAGCTGTCTCATCGAGTAGCGCATAGCCTTTTTACTATACCTAGACACCAACTTTATGGCCTAAACTGTCACCGCTTAGAAGTTAAGGAGGGTGTAACGGATATAAGTGGGAACCCTGTATAAAATGATGAGTGATTAACATAAAATAATCTACGCTTTGGGGACCCCTTTGAGCCCAGGGGGAATTTTGAACATATCTCGAAATTGCATTTTTAGTTTTAGTAAAAATATAATTTGGATTAAAATTCATGTCTCGCTTTCTAATCATCCGATTTCGACCAAGTTTACTTTAATCTTGTGAAAGTTTTGCTCTACTCTTTAATCACCTTTCTTTCAATCCGCCCATGAACAAGAGGATCGTGGCTCGTTCGGACGCTTTCATTCAAATCTTCCTCCGCTCCCTCGAGTTTTCTGAGAAAGTGTCGTTTGTCAGTGGCGGAGACTGGGTGGAAAAATTGAATAGGCAAAAAATTTGCATTTCACCACTCAGTGGCGAATCTAGGTTTCGGGTCTGGGGGGGGGGGGAAGTCATAAATATTTTATCGTCGTGACGAATGTCAAACCTCAAGGCTAAAGTAAACCAAAACTCTTTAACTTCACAGACTTTACTCAGCTGGCAATAAAAATCATAAAGAACAATACAATACTTTCGATAATTTAATGAAAATTACAATGAAATAACTCGCCAAAAAATGTCTTAGACCGCGTCAAAGCTACAAGTGGAATGACTGCAAAAATAGGAAAATTTTCGAGCCTGTGAAGCCAGAAAGCAATGTTGAAACGTTTTTATTATTTTTTTAAAGAGGGAAATCAAGAAAAAACAGCTTTAATTATTTTAAATAATATCAAGAATTCTGGCTTGGCTCTGAAGGGGGGTGGCTGTAGCCCGATAGCCCACCCCCCTGGATTCGCCACTGTCACCACTCATACCCCTGAACTCGGAGAGAGAACGGCTCCATGTCGGTTAGATGGGTAAGAGTGAGACTTTATTAATAAAGAACGATAAAAAAAAAATTACAGACAAGAGTTATAACATAATTTAACAAAAGAACATGAAATAACAATAGACCCTAATTTAACAAAAGAACATGAAATAACAATAGACCCTAATTTAACAAAAGAACTTACCAATTATAAGCACCGAGCGACTGCGATTGTAAGATACAGACGAACGGCTTTACAGTTGCAGCCTCGCAACATAATTGAGGCCGTTCGCTTTAATGGATTACTTCGATTTTTGGAGAGAGGTTTTATGATATTACAAAACAGTTAACTGAATACATAATTAAAAGTGTGCCGTTATTGAGCCTATAATTTTAAAAAATACCCGAAATCTTAAAAGACGTACAAGGAGATTTTTAATTTGTCATGAAAAGCAATTCCTCATTAGATGAAATAAAATTAGTAAGTCTCCCGATTTTAACCTGACAGAACGCCGCCCCGTGCCTGATGCCATTTAGGCAACCGAACCGGTTCAATATACATGGGACATTTTTTTGGGGGGGGGGGATAGACAACGAAATTTTAAAATTTAGTTAAAACATTAGCTAGTTTTTCGAACACGATTGCTTTTTTTTTTTTTTATAGTTCCTAGTTTTAGGCAGCTGAAATAAAAATTTAATTCTTCCATAAAAATGTAGGAAGGCGACTGCTCCCCCCCCTGCCCTCTAATCGCCGCCACTGTAGTTTGTAATTCGAATTTATTTTGGTTCATTCGAAGTTCCGGTTGTAATAAGAAAAATTGAAATTATTGATGACTTGACTCGTTCTTTAAATACGCTCGTAGTCGGTGTCGTCAATGATTTTAAAAGTAAATAATTCTTTTAAGGTTTTTTCATTCAAATTCCCTCGACTGTTTTACGGCTATGCCACACATTCATTCGGAACTCTGAACACCTTACATGCGAATTGCACTTTTTGTTTTGAATTTGCATTCAACAATTGTTGCATTGAAAATGCTGCAGACTGTTTCTTTATCATAATTACTACATATGCGTTGAAAATGTTATATTTGAAATTATAATTATTTTAAAACTTGTCCGTGGTTATTATAATTAATGTTCGCCTATTCAGTGGTCCCTAGAGCCGGTTCTGTGGCTCCAAACGAAGCAAGATTTCACTAGAATTCAATACAAGGTATGCAGTACATAAAATGCAATACATGGAATACAATACATAGAATGCAATACATGGTACAACACATAGAATGCAATACATGATACAATACATGGTATACAATATATAGTACAATACATGATACAATACATGGTATGCAATATATAGTACAATACATGATACAATACATGGTATGCAATATATAGTACAATACATAGAATACAATACATGGTACAACACATAGAATGCAATACATGGTATTCAGTACATGGAATGCAATA